>JAOXOE010035055.1:0-44424 GCA_028565055.1 Phoeniculus purpureus
TCCCTCCTTCCAGAGGTGATACACCCTCTTTTTTTCCCCTAATTCCTTCAGGAGCTGTTTGCTCATCCAGGCTGGTCTCCTTCCCCGCCGGCTCGTCTTTCGGCACATGGTGTGTATGTAAAACAATTTTAATTTCATTCTTCTTCTTTTCTGTGACAAGATTTGGATTTGAATTAACAATGATTAGATACTGAGATTTCCTGTATTGTAATAGGAAATTACTGATTTTACTCACATATAAGGTATGCTTCCTCTTTGTCCATAGATAACTTTTGAAAATGTAGCAGTGTAAATATATTACATTATATCACAAATTCTATAAAAAAACAGAAACCAAACCAACCTTCAAAGTTATGTAGAGAGGAAAATACAGAACTGCTAAATCTAAAGTAATTGAAAAATCTAAAAACCACACCTGTATGAACCAGAGGAAATATGCAAGTGTTTCACACTTCCCAGCGATCCTACAGCATGTGTAAGATTTACTTGAATGATTCACATAGAAACTGGCTCTTACCTATTCTATTAATCTGCTCACACATCTTTCCCCCCATATACTGTGTTATTGAACTTTTATTCAGCTCTGAAAGACTGGACCATTTATAAGGCTGGCAGATGTGGAGATGCTAAAATATTTGCTTACATGTACACTCCAGTTTTGAAGAAAACTCATTTTAATACTTGGGCTCATTCTGCAAGACTGTCTTTGTCTTCCTGCAATATTATAGTTCATGTATTTGAATATGAAGATCTTTATGTGCAAAACAAACATTGAACAAAAGATACACAAAAGATCAGATATATCCCCCTAAGAATTGTCTCAACTAAACACAAAATCACACTAAGTGTGTGATTTTTCACAGTAGCCAAAACCAAATTAAGTGCATACAGGTAAATGAAAATACAAACAAACAGGTGTGTGAAGACAAAACACATTTTAGGTAGTTTCAGTTACAATACCTACTATGTTCTTGATCAACTATGCAAAACAAAAATGAAACTAAACTGAAAGAGTTGCAAAATAAAATGGGCAGATAAAGTAGGCAGTGAAAAAGCATTGAGAGAATACTTAAGAATTTTTTTGTGCTAAACAAAAATCCTAAGGATATAGCTTGAAGGATAAAACAGTCCAAGAGAGGAGAAAAAACCAGTTAAATAGAATATGTGTATGGTGGTCAGAAATTTCCATGTTGGAAACATTTTTTAAACAAGGTCTTAGACTAGATTCCTGTGAGAAGTAATTTTCTTTAAGATATATCTAGTTTAAGGAAAAATACAATATTTTATTAATGTAGCTTTCTGATGTTGCTTCCTACAATCATAGAAAGTGTTTGGAATATCTTGTAGTATTATTGCTCACTTTGCATGCACAATTAGTCAGCTCAGCACTTTCCTCTTATAATGAAGAAGAGTAATGTGAAAGTTAATGGATGATTAAGAAATATTCTTACATATAATGACCTTCATTTAGTGTCTTTGGGAGCCGTACTTTGCTTTAGCTTACACATTGTACCTCCTCTGTCAACTGTTTAGTCTTTCCAATGCTTATGACATCCATAAGATTGTTTCCTTCTGTTAATTTATCAACAGAGTTTGAGTGTTAATAAAATCCTTTAGGACCCATGTATTTTTCACATGTATAAAAGAGATACAGTGTCAGATGTCAGCACAGGTGTAACCTCATAAGGAGGTTAGTTTGGTCATTTTAAATTCTTTGTTCAAGAGAACTGCAGGTATCAGGGATACTCATCTTAATAGAGTAGAATCATAGAATCATAGAAACATTAGGGATTGGAAGGGAACTTGAAAAATCATGTAGTCCAATCCCCCTGCCACAGCAGAATCACCCAGACTGAGTCACACAGGAACACATCCATATACTTTTCTAGAAGTTCTAAGCACCTACAACACAGGTACCTTCTCCACTGTAAGTCGCTATACAATCATAGAATCAGTCAGGGCTGGAAGGGACCACAGAATCATCCAGTTCCAACCCCCCTGCCATGTGCAAACACACCCCACCCTTGATCAGGCTGGCCAGACTCATCCAGTCTGGCCTTAAACATCTCCAGGGACGGGGCCCCAACCACCTCCCCAGGAAACCCATTCCAGGCTCTCACCACTCTCACAGTGAAGAACTTCCTCCTCACATGCAGTCTAAATCTACCCAGCTCCAGCTTTGCTCCATTCCGCCTAGTCCAGTCTCTACCTGAGATCCTAAAAAGTCTCTTCCCATCTCTTCTGTAGGCCCCCTTCAGATGCTGGAAGGCCACAAGAAGGTCACCTCGGAGCCTCCTCTTCTCCAGACTGAACAGCCCCAACTCTCTCAGTGTGTCCTCACAGGAGAGGTGCTCCAGCCCACGTGGCCCTCCTCTGCACACGCTCCAGCATGTCCACATCCTTCTTTTAATAAGGACTACAGAACTGGACGCAGTACTCCAGGTGGGGTGTCACCAGAGCCAAGTAGTAATAGAAGCTGTGACACAAACTGATTTATTTAACTTACTATTATTCAATACTAGAACAAAGAGACTTGAGTAACTATTTTGTTATCATTTGCCTCGTGAAACAATTCTCCATTGACTTGTATGAAATATTGGAAGAAGGAAGTGTGGCAAAGTAAACAATGAAAACTTAAATCTTCCCTATAAAAAGAAACATAACAAAAATATTCTGAAAGGATACGTAAAGAATCTCTCTCCTATTGGCTTGAAGTAAACACTTAAGTATATTTTTGATTCTTCAAGAACCTCTGGAAGAATATATCCATACTTAAAGAAACCAAAACAAATGCATGTTACAAAGGCAGATTGAATAGGTGTAGAAAAGGGAGGGGAAAAACAAAAGCAGCATGTATTTGGGATTGGTTCTTACCAGACTTTTCCAGTGCCACTGAAATTCTTCATATGAACGGAAAGGAGATTCTGGAGGAATTATGTGGCTGATGTTTATGATCTGACCCATCTTCATGCTGTGCATAGGTAAAGAAAGGGTGTCATAAAACTCAGCTGAAAATACACTGGATTCTGGGTGCTAAAAATGTACAAATCTTATGTTTGGCTTTCAAAACATTTATGGATTATTTTTATGTTTTGAGGACTAATACTTTTAGCTCAGAGCAATAGCAACATTTATTGTAGTATGGAAACTTAACACCTACCACTCTAATTTCTCTTGTCCATAATACTATCAGGGAAAGTAGAACAAAAGCATATTTTGTGATGAAAATCATAGGTGAAAATAGTTTGTGGCAAAGGTGTAAATATGGGATTATTTTCTTTAAATTGACACTCTCTTCTAAAATTGCTTGAGAAAAATTAATAGTCTTGTTTATCACAGAAGTAGCAGAGAGATTACTAAACATGAAATAAATTTAAAGGCACAATTTATGATTAATTAATTAAATGATCTCATTTTCTATAACACTAAGACCCTAAAAGTAGGAAAGAAAAATTCATGAATCTAAAACTAAAACCTAAGTATTCTATCACTAATATCGAATTCACAATTTGCATGGCAAATGTTCCAGGAAATGTTTGTTTCTGCTGAAATGTTAAGACTCCTACCTTGGCAAAACATAGCACCAGTTACTTAATATGGAATGGTGGTGAATAACTGCATGTTCATTGCTCTCAAACAGCTTTAAAGTGTTTGCTGCAATATCAAAATCTCCCAGCTTGAAACAGAAAAAACAGTTATTTGCAAATACTTCTGCAGCACGACAAAATGAACATTTTCAAAAATTATCTTGTATTGCAATACATGGAAGCTTATACATTAATATTCTTTTTCAGCTCTCGAAGACTGATAATTCCACAAAGTATTCCCATTATCAAATTTTGCAGTTTTATGACAGAACCAACATTTCCAAAAGTTACTCAAGTGCAAATTTTACAGGGTATTTGATTCAGTGAGATTTAAACTTTACTTGAAGTGTTTTGACAAGTAAGATTGCAGAAGGAATTTCTCAAACTAAGAAATGTCTCACTTCCAAGAACTTTTTAAAAAATTCAAATCAGAAAACCATGCCTGACACTCTAGTAAGCAGGTGCCTCTGCCACCTCGCTTCATCAAGTGCAAAGACAAAACCAGCAGAATTAATGGGACATATAGTTTCACCCTGTGAGAAGTCAAATACCATACATTTTCACATTGTGAAAATATTTAATTTCAGGGCCAATCAAACACTGAGATTCGAAAAACATGTTGTTTTCCTACAGTCTACCAGGGTTTGCATTTATTCACTGACAAGAAACTCTGGCCCTTTGTGGTTTAGAAAAGTATTCAACCAATCAAATTGATAATGAAGCCACATCATGATAATTTCCACTATGGCTTCAAGTCATTTAGAAACTGGATTCCTGTAGATAGCGTTAACATTTATGCTGGCCAACCAGGTCAGAGAAAAAAATCCTATTCTTCTACTCTAAGCAAGAGTTTGGATTAGAAGAGACCAGGACGCCTATAAAAAATGCTCCTGTATGTACGGACATAGTCAACAAAGGCGAGATAGCTGTCACGAAGGATGGCAATTTTTCAGTCTCAACTATGATTTGTTAAACAATTCATTAATTATGCTTACAAACAGCTCCTGCAATACAGAAGCTGCTTAGAAAATGAAGCAGCTTTTTTTTTTTTCCTGGAAAGCACTCCAGAAAGATAGCTAGAATCATGCAGACACTCCACTGCTACGTTATGTTGGCATTTCTGAAAGGTCTCTTAATTAGTTTAGAATCTAGGTTTTACAATGATTGCTAGAAGGCATCAATAGTGATACAAGATGGCTGTTATGCACTTGTAACTGATGCACATAGCAAATGAATATGATTACTGTCATAATGCAACCAGAAATAAGCACCTCTATCCTCATTGTACTAATTGCAAAGACAAATACACTTATAGAAAACATAACTGTTTTTATACCTCAGGGGGTGGCAACCGAATTGAGCAAGCCTCCATACTAATGCAAAGCTGTCTCTCTTTTACATTGAGGTCCATAACTAAAATAAAAACAAAGCACAGAGTTTTGAATTGCAGTTCGTCTGTTACACAGAAAGGTAAGCCAGATGTTTACTTAAAGTAGAGATTAACTGCATTTTTAAATCACAGAATCACAGAATGGATATGATAGATGGGAAAGGACCTTCAATGGTCACCTAGTCCAACCCTCCTTGCAACAAGCAGGGACATCGCCAACTAGATCATTTTAACTGTGGAAAAATTAAACCAGTAATGATAACCAACGGCACAGCACATGTCCCTAGGAACTCATGGCCATCCATGCAACTGGATGTTTGATACACAAACATTTTCAAAGCAAATGTCATTCTTCTAACCATTGGCCATACTGACTTACGTAGCCCAGTACTACATATCCAGACACGGTCAACAGGAAAGAATCTACGACCAAATCAAGCCTTTATTGATACATCTTCAAAACACTTGCTCAGCTCTAAGAAGCTGTAGTACAGGAGCTGTATGTATTTTTCCTCAGTATATATGTAGCTATGTGGTGTGCTTTGTCACTTGGCTGTTGTGACCAGCAAATGTAGAACACACAGGATAGTCCCTTTAGCTCATTTTCATTATTATGGAACTTTCACATCACTTGCAAGACTCATAAATGCAAACGAATTTAATTGTAATAATCATAACTTTTAAACAATAGGTTTAAATCTATGACTGTAGAATAGCAGAAAAATTACCTTTTCTGGGGGTAATTTTTCAAAGGTGCAGCTGAGATGACAACTACCATGTACAGAGCACCATCTGCCATCAAGTGCATTTTGACAGAGGTTATTTCAGAATGAAAAACAAAAAGACTTTCAGTTGGAAATACCAAGATAATGGCTCTGTGAAAGCACGTAACTCTACTTTGTTCTCACAAGTTTACCATACAACAGCATATTGTACTTACCAACAGCATTCTGCCTTCCTGAATGAGACAAAAAATCTTTTCCTTAACAAATAAAATAGACAAACATTATTTTCTAAAGCACACGGCTAATGTCTTTTATAAATAAAAAACAACAGAGAAACCACATAATTTTCATTTGTGTGTCTCAAATACTGAAAGGTTTGTTCCTTCTCAGGAGAGAACAACTCCTCTAATTTCCTAATATCTAAACTAAACTTCTGCTGGTGTAACTTGAGGGCATTTCCTCTTGTCTAATCACTGCTGAAAACAAGATACTTTTATTATTGTGGCCGGAAATGACACAGTAACATACACACTTTTCTCAGTGTATATTTGGAATGATCTATATAATTGCTCTACTTAATGAGACCACATCAGAGTATCTAAAACCATTGATGAATGCATGCATCTGAAAAACAGGACCCATTTTTAGAAGACATTTGCTGACTGATAATATTTGGTCTGGAAATTAATAAGCTGGTATGTTGTGGTCTGTTGAAATAAATACTTAATCTATTACAAAGATGAGGAGGAAGAAAAGAGGTGAACAACACGTCAATTCAGATGTTAACTTCAATCATGGAACTTGGATAAAGAAACAAAATGCAGTCAAACAAAAATCCTGGAAAAAAATTAGTGAAATAACTTAATATAATAAATGATACAATGATGGAAATTAAATAATGATGGAAAATAAATGCAACAACAAAGAACAGAAAACTAAATGCTTGATCCCTGACCCAGGTGAGTCAAATACCTTGCACCAAGAGATGACCGGCCTTGTTCCATTGGGGTGCAAGTCTTGCTGTAAGCGTATAGGAGAGACAGTCTTGGAGAATGGCTGGACTAACTGTTTGTGGTGCTTCCAGCTAATAACATCATTGAGAAAAGATAAACAGCTTACTAAAAATTTTACAGGTGTTTTTAAAGGTTTCAGTCAAAACTTAATAAAAAATACTGCAGCTACGTCTTGAAGCCAAATCCTAGAATGTTACATGTCTACTGTTCATCTACTTAGTTACAAGAGGAAGTTGGCACAAAATTTGATGCATCATCACAGTAAGGTGCGCTGCAATTCATTAGTGTTTTCACAGGGCTCACAATGGCCTTGGGGAAAGATTAATTGACCTATAGGGAGTACTTTAGTAGATATGTATCTCTTTCCAGACAATAGGCAGAACATTAAAAATTTACATATATAAACACTGCTGTCAAATTCCAGGCCAGTGACACTCTTGCCATCACAAGAACAAGATAAACGCAGCCTTGTTCACCCAGGGGTACCTCTTGCCTGACTGCTGGCCTGTTCTGCACAGTTTTGTATCGGCAGCTGAGTCAAGACACAGGAACTAATTACAATAGGTTAAAAAGAGTCAACTAATACATTTCCAAGAGGATGTTTGTAATGAGATCCTGCATGAATCTGCTTGCAGGTCATGGTCATTATATATACGCTATAGTAATCTGCTGGTGCTGGGAACCCTAATGATGACAGGGCTGCTATACAGCTCATGGAATCATAGAACTGTTTAAGTTGGAAAAGACATATATGATCATCAAGTCCAACCATTAACCTAACTGTCCCAAGGCCACTGCTAAACCATGTCCCTAAGTTCCAGATGTACACAATTTTGAAACATGTCCAAAGATGACAATTCAACCCCCTCCCTGGGCAGCCTGTTTCAAAGTCTGTTGACCCTTTCCATGAAGAAGTTTTTCCTAATGTCTAACTTAAACCTCCCCTGTCACAACTTGAAGTCATTTCCTTTTGTCCTATCACTTGTTACTGGTGAGAAGAAACCAACCCCCACCTCTCTACAAACTCCTTTTGGGTAGTTGTAGACAGCAATAATGTCTCCCCTGAGCCTCTTTTTCTTCAGACTAAATAGCCCCAGTTCCCTCAGCTGCTCCTTACAAGGCTTGTTCTCCTAAACACAGCATGTAAGCATATTCGAACACTGTATGTCTTATGAACCCAGACATGAATTTACACCTTTTGGAACCAAGAAAAGTACACCCAACTGTCTCTGTGAAATGAATCACAAGAGCTACTTGATTTGATTACACCCAGTCTAATGTGCCCACATATGCATTCACAGACCCCACAAACATAGTATACTAGAAGACAGCAAAGCACATGAAGCCTATTTATAAATAACTGATTCTGTGACATGCAAAATGGTCTAAAAATATATCAGCTGTTCAGCTCACAAATTCCATTTCTTCTCTATGTTTTTGGTTTGTTTCTCTGAGAAGTGCTACACAGATCCAAAAAATAGATGGGGAGACAGCTGAGTTATCAAACATCCCAACTTCGGGAACCTACGGGACACAAGTAGAGGGGGTGGTACTAGCAGAGGAGCTGTAGGTCTGTCCTTACCTCCAGATCAAATCCTGATGGCCCTGGACAGGATCAGGCCCCCACTGCAGCAGTGCAAAGTCTGTGCACTATAACCAAATTCATAAGAGACATTTCGTGTATGGAACTGACGGTGACACCATAAAACTTGGCTTCTGTAGTTTAAATTCCATGCCCTAAGAATAATACTCATCTCTGGCAACAGCAATTGCAGACAAGTGTAAAAATCCTAACAACTGAGACATGTTTCAGCACTTACGGTAGCTCCTTGTTGCTCTGCGTAAACCTGACAAATTCCTGATTTGTAAAATGTTATCTGAAAATAAAAAAAAAAAAAATCAAGTCTCTGAAATTAAGGCATGTTTTAGCAAATGGTAATTAAATTCTTGTCCATCAATGACTTTCCTTAAGACAAACATACCAAGAAATAGTTAAAGCAAACACTATATCCTGTATTTTAAAGAAGAATGATAACTAAAATGAGTTCAGGCATTTGTCACAGTGTAGTCTCATTTCCAGCTAAAGAAGCATTAACAAGCAAGCACAGGACTGCCCAACACAAAACTGCAGTACTTCGCCCATGTGCTTGCACTGCGACTTGGAGGGATCTTCCCACCTCAGTCCATTCTGTTCCACAAAACATTCATCACCTGGAAAGGCCATTTCAGCAAAACACTAAACACAAACTGCCATCTACATTATTAACATGCGAAAATAAAAGCTTGTGTTAAATAACAGAATTTTACTGCTCAGACAAAACACTTCTTCGAGAAACATGTGCACATGTGATGGGCCCACTTGGCTCCTAGCTGTGCTTTGGTTCAGGCTCACCAAGAAGCAATAGGCCTCAACATCTGTGGTGGGTTCAAGACCACAATTAAAGATAAAGGAAAGTAAAACAAAGCAGTTAGGTCTCAATGAGATCTTGGATAGACTTTGCCACACAGTGGATAACTTAGGGAAAATGGAAAAGGGTTTATTAACTCTATATACAGAAAAGAAGAAAAGGTTAAGCAAGTTAGTGCACACAAACTAGAAACTTTTTTTGTCACAAATGCCATACACATTCTGAGAAAAATACAATGGGAGATTACTATTGTATCGGTTCTAGGTTTTTTCACATTAGAGACCTGGGGAAAAGCATGTCAATCAAGTAGAGACGAGTACAAACACCCTATTATTCATGTAACAACCCTGCCTGTGAACAGCAGCACCCTGGCTGTCCAAACTGGTGAATTCTTCAATTCTTCAGCGTAGCTTCTTCAGCTCAAAATTCATCAGGATGGCCTGATTCCTCAGCACCTGAACTGCATCCTTCGATGCAGGAGACATGCTTTCAAACAAAGAACCCAGACTCTGTCTTTCATGCCCAAGGTTTAAGGATTCTTGAGTCCTTCTGCTTTCTTCAGCTAAGCACAAAGGAATTTTCCACAATACTTAAGCATCCCCAGTTTTCCTCAGTGGCAGAAATGACAAACAGTCTCTCTTCCTGCTGATCAGTGCTCTCTTAAAATGCCAGCGGCGGGCCCTGGCCCCGGCCACGCGCAGGACCCAAGTTGGAGACCGACCGCATGGCCGCGTAAGCAGAGGCCCCCTACACTCTGCAAACGTGGCCAAGGGGGTTCCATGACCCTCTCCTCTGCTCTCTCCTCCTGTCTCAGCTCCAGTGTAAAAAGGGATGAATCCCTTCAGCTCACCATGTGTCGCTTAATGGCTACTCCGTGGTGGGGGGGAGGGGGAAGACTGTAGATTGGCACGAAGGTCTTGCTTCTCCAGTCCGCAGTACCAGGTCTGGGCTGGGGCCGGTGTCCAGGCAGGGGCCGGGCCCCGGGGCCGCTGTCCTCCATCCCGTTGTTTATGGGAGCGGAGCAGACACATCGAGCCCCCTCCGTCCCGTCTCCGATCGGGAAAGCAGGGAATGGAGCCGCGGCAAGCCCTGACAAGCTGCTGCGAGCCAACTCCCCCCACACCACCCTGGGAAGTGGGGTGAGGGGGATGCCAGAGCCGAGGTGCTCCATGCCGGGGTAGGAAGACCCCGGTCTAAAGAGGCAGGGCTATCGGCCACTTGCCCTTTTGTCCTCTTACCTAGCCGACAACCCTTAAGGGCAGGTACTTGGGATAGTGTCACCTTCCCAGGGACAGGTCACTGTAGGGGGGGATCCTCTTAAAGCAACATAACTTTTTCTTCATGAAAACACAAATCTATACATCTGAGAATTCTAGTAATTTTCAAACTGCAACGACATCCCTGGGGTAAACTTGTGAGCTGGAAAGCTCCTGGCTTATGTACAAGGGAATGAAGATATCCTGAAAATTATTTTGAAAGGTGAAGTCAAAACCCAGAAGTACAGAGCAAGATATCAGAACTAAACTGAAGACATCTGGCTTGTCTGTGCTAGTAACTAGCAGTCAACTACTTCACCCTACAAATATTACAATCAGGACAACCCTGAGCTCTCTCTGAACAGCATCTGGCCTCCATGCCGAGTGATTCTCCACTTAGGCAGTGACACCTCTCAGGATTAGTTTCCTCACCAGAGACTAACACATCCTTCCTCACCCAAGGCAGAGAGATCCCTGACACACCAAAGATCCTCAGCAAGCTAAATGAAGCACTAGTAATCCATGTAGCTTCTCAGATATTATAACCTCAGTACAGATAATTTTATTACACATGAACTATTGACCAAGTCTGAGACTAAGATCCAGGCACACCTAAAGTCCAAAAAGGAGTTTAGAAAGCAGGAAGGGTGCTCTGAAACTCATGGCTCAACAGGAGGGTCCTCTTTACTCTTTGCACCTCCAGTCTCGGTGTAAGTCACTCTATTTCAATTTTCCTTTGTATTTTCCTCCAGTGCAGTAGTTAGGAAGGTGAGCTTTGCCATCAAAATTATTGAACCTTGTAAACCACCATTAAAACTTTGTTAAGCTCCATCAAACTTAATGAACTCTGACAAATTGTTCTTTTGCCCAAATAAAACACATTGCTGCTTCTCTCTTTTGAAGTGAGGTGCAATCTTCTCACCCACAACTGGTTTTAACTACATGTACACAGTGATCACAGTGATACTGACCGCTGTTACAACTGATACTTGATTTAGTGATCCAATAACAGGTGCAGAAAGGATGTCTTGATGCAGGAATAATAACTGTCTATAAACACAAAGAGTTTGAAAGAAAGTCAGAATTAACTTTCCACACTTGATTTTCTCATCTTGAATTTATTTTCCTCACCTTCTGCAAACATAACATATTCCCCTTTTATTGGTGCATTAAATTGACCAAAGTTACTCATTCCTAACCCACCCTCAGTGATCTAAGACAAAGACTAGAGGCACATGCACAGAACTCTCCAAAAATGTGCTTGGGGAACACGGAGGAGATTACATAGGCTTTTTGAGTGTTCTTTTCACTCAGTCTCAACCTATATAGTGTATTCCAACTCTGCAAGGGAACACAGATTAATTTTAACTATTTATTAATTTGAGGTTTATGGCTGCCTTAGTTTTAGTTGGTGACATTTACAACATAATAGAAATGTAGAGCTGTCCCCCAGTAGCCAGCAGGTCCCCAACCAAAAAATCCCCCAACCCTACTTTGAACAATTTTATACTGCTTGTTGCTGATAAGAATTTTATTAGTTTTATTAGAGTTAATTCCAGTAGTGCTAATAAAATCTTTGAATGACAACTACCAACATATTCTGAAAATAATATCCCTCAAAATTCTTTACCTGCAGAACTTTATCTGTTCACTCCTTGCCTCAGTTTCTGGTATCTGAGGACTCAGTGTTACCGTAGTGACACAGAGCTTTTGTAGCTCTGGCAGACTGATGAAGAATAGAGACTGGTGCTTGGTGTCACTCATGTTAGTTACACTGTTGACTACCTCAAAGCAGTGCCTGGGTCTTAAAAGAAAAATGTTAATTTATTTTTATAAGACAGATATTTGCTTACAGAACTTTAGGAATATCTGGTATTGAGTAAATGGATAATCAATTATCTTCTGGTAGGGAGTATTATCTAGGTAGGGAATAGGAAATAATTTGGTCACCTAGATCTGACAACTCAATATACTTCTGCTATGTATCATAGAATTGTACAGGTTGAAAATGACCTTAAAGATCATCAAGCCCAACCATAATGCATTATATTTGAAACAAAAAATCAACAACAAGAGTCAAAATATTCAGAGTGAAGAAAACGACAATTGTTTTCTCAGTCTGTGGTAGGACAGGAATATATCTGGGCTGACCATGAGCCAGCAATATGCCTTGTAGCCAAGAAGGCAAAATGTGTCACATCAGTTACATCAAGAGACCAGCAGGTTCTCCTCTCCCTCTACTCTTCCCTGGTGAAGCTGCATCTGGAGTACTGTGTCCAGTTCTAGACTCCATGGATCAAGGACAGGGAACTGCAGGACAGAATACAGCAAAGGGCTACAGAGATGGTGAGGGGACTGGAAAATCCACCTGATGAGAAAAGACTGAGAGACTTGGTTTCTTTTAGCCTGGAGAAGCCTGGGAGGGGAATCTCATCAATGTTTAGAAATATCCAAAGGGGTAGTTGTCAGGAGAAGGTGGGCAGTCTTTTTTCAGTGGTGCCCAGTGATAGGACAAGGGGCAACAAACACAAAATGGAACATAAAACAGGAATTTCCACCTAAACATGAGGAGAAGATTCTTTGAGGGCAACTGAGCACTGGAACAAGCTTGCTCAAAGAGGTTGTGGAGTCTCCTTCTTTCTAAACATTCAAAACCAGCCTGGACATGTTCCTGTGTGATCTACTCTAGGTGATCTTGTTCTGGCAGAAGGGTTGGACGAGATGATCTCCAGCAGTCCCTTTCAATCCCAACCATTGAGGGATTCTGTGATTCTCTTGAAGTGCATGTGCCCTGGGGATTTCACACAAAGTTACAACACAGAGTACATGATGTCCCTGCCATACCACTGAGCAGATGTGCTACAACACTCTCTGTTTTAGAACTTACTAAAAAGCCCCAAAAAGAAAAACTCAGTGAAACAGAATTTAAGAAAGAGAATGTGATCCTTTGGTAAAGAACTAACAAATTCCATGTGAGTGGAAGTAACATGAAGCTGTGGCTGTTACGTTCCCTGCTAGGTGCCTGTCATATGCTCCTGTGTATTGCAGAACAGGCCACGCTCAGTGTAAAGGAACTAAGTTATTTACAACCAAAGAAAGGACACCTAACATTTCATTATTTAAAGAAAATGCACCCTTTAAGTATAGCACCATTGTCAATAAATGTATTTAAACGAAAAAACGCGGAGGTGGAAAGTCTGCCTGTTACAAAAAAGCCACTGCATACAATAAAAGCTGTATTAACAGTTCTCCCCTCTCCAAACCCTAAAACCCTTTAGAGTAATGATCTTACCAACACAGTGAAGACAGCAATAAATATTTTGTTTCTAAATTGCACAAAGTCACCAGGTATTCACTTGAAATGCAGTTTTGCACATTCTGATAAAAAAAATTAGGAACTGGAACTATTTCTGAGGAACAATGTCACAGGTGACTCTGCTGTTCTGATTTTTGCTTTGCCTTGATTATAGCTTAAAAAGATTAACCTCAGTCATATCCTAGAAAAATCATAAGGTCAGTGTTTTATAACTGTAATTTATAAGAAAATACCATATTTGTTTCTTACCCTTACTTTCAAGTTTTTTCTAGCTATCATGAAAACTAGATTTTTTTAAAATGCCAGCCAAGACTATCACTTCATCAGAGCGTTCCAAAAGCTACAACTTAGGGGAAAACACCATTTTAAACAAATAAAAAATCCTGTGCGTCTGCAAACACAGAAAAGAAAGGCTGGGTCCTCAGCTTTTGTAATGCTTAAAAAAATCCCTAAATGGACAACTGGGGATTTTTGTGGCAAAGATGTTGTAAAACACATGCTGCAATGCTCCAGTGATCCTCTCACTGTTCCAGGCCTACTCCCCCGTGGCAACCATTCACTGTCTTCAGCACAAACTAAAACTTCCCAGTGGTCTTAAAAGCTAATGGGACAGCGCTTGCAAATGGCCTCTCCCCTCCGGGGGAGAGAATAAAGAGGAAACCACCAGTTAACACAGAACTACCAGTTACAAGTCCTAAGAAATAAAGCAGATGCCTTTTGTACAAGTAGGGGAACTTACGGTGTGTGAGAGAAATTACATCTTTAGATGCCAATAACATGAACACATGAACTTGAAGCTACCACAGAGCTCCTGTTAGCCAAAGAGGACATCAGTGAAGAGAATGCCTGTCACTGGTTTTCTGTCACAACACACAGGTAAATCATGGAGCTTGGTGGGGAATACTTGTTATTCTCAGTAAAGACTTAGAAGATGGAATGAAGAACATCCTTATTAAAGTTGAGGAGGACACCAAACTGTAAGGGACAGTAGTTGCTGTTCCTTTTAGACTGACTGTAATAAACTAGATGGGATCTGAAGATTGTGGTGGCAATCAGTGAGGAAGTCTAGAAGATTCGCGCTTAATTTTTGTGGTTGGGAGAGACCTTTAAGATTACCAAGTCCAGCTATGGATCCAGCATCACCAGATCACCACTAGACCATGTCCCTCAGCACACAGGAAAGCTCTTTGGGGCCAAGAAGTACTTTAGAACTACTTGTGGAGAGATGGTGGCATCTGGGGAGCCCACAAGCAGTACACATGACAAACACTTCATGGTGTTGGGGTTTTTTTCTGATTCTGAGAGAGTCTTCAACAGAACAACTATGTTTGTCAGAATAGATGAGTAAACCTTAGTAAGAAGAGCAAGAGTGGTGAGCAGCTAGGAAGTCACAAGTCCTGTTAAAACAATCTCTAATGTTATGTGAGTCTGTGAAACTATATTGAAGCTCTGTATGGCCTATTGAGCCTATAGGCGTCTTGCTGAAATAATGTATGTCCTATTGAGACTATATAGGTCCTACTGAGAGTATATATGTCCTGTCAAAACTATACACTTCCTATTGAAGCTATGTATGTCATACTGAGCCTATACACATCCTGTATGGTTCCTGTATCTGTGTGGGTTATACATACACAGCACGCACACAGTACAAAACTACCTAAGCGCCTGCTTTGAGGAAAGCTGCCTCTTTCCTAAAATAAAAGTAGTATAACACTGGGTAAATTTTACATCACTCGAGTGACGCTGCAGCCAAACCCCACAAAACCCCCGACAAGCCCCACAAAGCCTCACCACAGCTAGGCAGCCCTCAGCCGTCGCGCTCCCTCAGGCGCTGGGGCCAGCCGCGCGCTTCCCGCCTTCGCCCTCTAGCGGCGACCGAGCTGCCCCTTCCCGACCGGACACGGTGGCTCCGGGGCTGGCGAGAAACAGGGCAGTGCCCGGCCGGGCAGGGCAGGGCGATCCCGCCGACAAACCGCTGGTGGCCGCAGGGATCCTCCCACGTAACCGTTAGATGTGATGGCGCTGGACTTTCCTGGAGATGCGGAACACCTGCCTGTGATGGGCAGTGCCGAAGGAATCCCTTGTTCTGCTTCTTGCATGTGCAGCTTTTGCTTTACGGGCTGAACCGGCTTTATCTCACCCTCACTGTTACCTCTCCGATTCTCTCCCTATCGAACTGTGGGGGAGGCCAGTGAGCAGTTGGGTGGGATGGAACTGCCCACTGGGTTTAAACCATGGCAGTAACGTGGCACCCAGTGTTGGGGGCCAGTCAGTGTGTCATGGGTTAGTGCTGGGCTACTAACCACCAGATGAATGACACTCACAACCACTCTCCCTCCTCAAAGGGGAAGAGGAAAAGAATAAGGGAGAGGAGAGAGACTTACAGATTGGAAAAGGAAGTTAAATAGCTTTAATAATAACAATAAAAAGGAATAATAATACTAACAATGAAAATAATGAATTATATAAAAAGACATAAGAACCAATATCAAACTGGTATGAGTGACTGCCACCCCTAAGGGCAGTCACATCACCACAGAATCAGAGAACATTAGGAGTTGTGAGGGACCACTGGAAATCATCTCATCCAACCCCCTGCCAGAGCAGGATCACAAAGAGATCACATAGCAACACATCCATGCATGTTCTGAATTTCTCCAGAGTTCAAGATCCCACAACCTCTCTTGGCAGCCTCTTCCAGTGCTCTGTTACCCTCACAGTGAAAGAGCTTTTCTTTATATTTAGGTGGAACTTTCTGTGTTCTTGTCTGTGCCCGTTGTCCCTTGTCCTGTCTCTGGATGCCACTGAGAAGAGTGTAGTCGCATCCTCCTGATATGAAGAGGCTGACAGAAGTATTGTGAAACATAGTTTTGCTTTACTAGGGAAAGGGGAATGTGAATGTGTTTCCAGATTGGCTGAGAAGAACATGGACGGGTTAGTATCTTCTGGTTAGTATCTTCTGGTTGCCAGCCTTGAAGATAAAGAGGAGAGAAGAGAACAACTAATCTTCAAACAGCAGAGCTAGGTGGATAAAAAGATGTTCAAGGTTATTTTCCCAGACTTAGGTCTGTAACAGCTTGGCACTCTTGCCAAGCAGGTGAAGTTACTGTGAAAAAGGTCTTCAGTGTCGATCAAGAGACCACGCCTGAGACCCCCGAGACCAACAGCGCAGACGCAAACAGGATGATAACAATTAATTGCAATATCCCCTCCTGTTTATGAATATGTATGAAAAGATTGTATATAACCTGATGAAATCTGTGCTCCGGTGCACACGATTTGGAGGATTTTTCCCCTGTGTGCCCCACGCTGCAATAAAGCATACCTGCTCTTTCTCTCTGCGAGTTGGAGTTTGATTCCGCACATCACTCCAGACACTTGCTTTTCAGATTTTTGTAAGCATTAATAAGCATTAATGATGGTGTTGGCAGGCACTGGGGAAGTCCAAAACTGGACTCAGTGGCTGATGGAAATCAAATGTAGGAACTAGATTCCACAATTGGATTCAGGAATGCATTAGGATTGAAGGCAGAAGGGACAGTCCTCCTTGGACACTGTCCATTGAAGGTGAGGCAAGGACACAGCCTGACCCTTGTGGTCTCTCAGCTTTATACCCAATATGAGCTCTATAGGATGAGACCGCATCTGGAATATTGTGTCCAGTTCTGGGCCACTTAGTTCAAGAAGGACACAGAGAGAGTCCAGCGCAGAGCCACAAATACGGTGGAGTGGAACGCTATCTGCCTGATAAGGAAAGACTGAGAGAGCTGGGTCTCTTGAGCTTGGAAAAAAGGAGACTGAGGGGTCACCTCATTAATGTTTATAAATATGTATGTTTATGATTATGTCAGGAGGATGCAGCCAGGCTCTGCTCAATGTCATCTAGCAACAGGACAAGAGGCAATGGGTGTAAACTGGAACATAGGAGGTTCCACACAAATATGAGAAGGAACTTTTTCACAATGAGGGTGGCAGAGCCCTGCAACAGGCTGCCCAGAGGGTTTGTGGAGTCCACTTCTTTGGAGACGTTTAAAATCCACCTGGATATGTTCCTGTGCGAATCTAAGTGATCCTGCTGTGGTGGGGGGATTGGACTAGATGATTTCTCAAGAAGGTCCCTTCCAATCCCTAATGTTCTGTGATTCTGTAACATCCTGCTGGTCAATGTAGGGTCACCTGTCCAGTCTGCTCCTCCCCACAGGTGCAGCCTCTCACTTTCTGCCTCAACATGACACACGAGATCAGCAGTGACCTTGGTTCTCACAGGAGCAAGTCTGAGCACGAGCCCTTCTGCACTCCAGCCTCGGCAATAACTGAGAATATCCAGCTATCACTGGTGGGAGCAGCCGCTGTCGGCACAGACACGCGGGTAACTGCGGAAAGTGCCGGTAAGAAACCGAGCTTAGAAGTGAAGTCACGGAACAGAATTGATTCTGTTCTAACTCAAACCAGGTACCCCGCCCCCCCAATCACAGTACGAGGACACCTCGCACTGCCCATCACCCACTGGCGGAACAACCCCTCGCGTCGCGTCATCACCTCACGTACAAGGCGTCGACACCGCCCGAGGGGAGGGGGAAGAAGGGGCCGGGACACGCTGTCCCGCCCTCGAAGGCAGCTCATTGGCTAGCTTCACGCTCGCCTTGAGTGGCACTGTGCTGCACCAATGGAAAGTCGGCGGGGCGGGGCGAGGGCAGAGGCTGATAGGCGTGAGGCCGGGCCGCGGAGAGCGGCTGTGCGCAAGGGATCATGGTGGGCTCAGGCGAGCAGGAGTGGCGGGGTCGGTACTACCGGCTGGAGGAGGTGCAGAAGCACAACAACAGCCAGAGCACCTGGATCATTATCCACAACCGCATCTACGATGTCACCAAGTTTCTGGACGAGGTGGGTGCCTGGGTAGGGCGGAGGAGGAGGGTTTGTGCTCCGCAGCACGGGCGTGCCGGGCGCTGCAGGCTCGGACACCGCCCGAGCACGGCAGCCGGGTTAAAGGTTGTTCCTGGGCTTGTTAGGTTCTCAGTTTTTTGTTGGTTTTTTCCCTCCGGGTTAAAGATTGCGGTGTTGGATCACTTGGTGATAATGGTTAGGTCGGGCTCGATGGGGCTGTGGGCGACCTGATGTTTTTGAAGATGTCCCTGCTCTCTGCGGGGGTTGCCCTGGATGACCTTTACAGGTCCCTTCCAACCCCAGCCATTCGATTATTATATGGACAACTATAACAACAATCGTTGGCTAGAAAGCTGGAGAGGGGCCTTTTGTGAGGGTATCTAGTGATGGGACAAGGAGGAATAGTTTCAAACTAAAAGAGAGTAGATTTAGGCTAGATCTTAAGAAAATCCCTACTGTGAGGTGTTGAGGCACTGGAACATGTTGTTCAGGAAGGTTGTGAATGCTCTTTCCTTGAAAGTGTGCAAGGCCAGGTTGGATGGGGCTTTAGGCAGCCTGCTCTGGAGAGAGGTGTCCCTACCCAAGTCATGAGGTTAGGACTAGATGATCTCATAGGTTCCTTACAACCTATACAGTTCTGTGGTTCTGTGGTAACTGTATTTAATGAGAAGCAGTCTAGTTATTGGACTAGACGTTTTTTCTGTGCAGTTGCAAAAATGCAGTTAATGAGTAATCTTAATATTGAAGTGTAGCTAGGATATTTGTAATATTTTGAATTTTCTTTGTCATTCCTGTTACTCCCAATCTGCGGAGTTTTAGCATCTTGTAGACTTTGTTTTAATTTATTGAGAGAGATGTGACAGAATTCAAGCCTCTGTAGTTATGTCCTGATTTCTGTGGTTGTAAATGCTTGAAATTCAAAGTATAAGTGGAACATTTTGCAAGTAAGAAGTTGACAAGCCATTTTTCAAAGGCAGTGTTAACAAGGGTAGTATTTGCTTTGTAAGCTGTATGTCAGCACAAACTGTTCTTTCAGCAAGGCAGATTGTGAAACTGATCTACTGATTCTTCCTTGATTATTTTTCATCCAGCTCTGTCCCTGGTTTGGCTTGTCCTTTAGTTATGGAAGTGTTTGTGAGGTTATGCAAGAAAAGCCAATTTAATTACAGAAGCACTGGAGGAGAACAGTTTTCATGCCGCTTGGGAAACTGAAGTAGCTCTTCCCCACACCCAACACAAAAGAAAAAAGCACGACACAAAAATTTGAGGGTCTCTTTAGGTTTTGTTTTTAAGTTGCGTAAACAAGCTGACAGCCTCTGCTTTCAGCACGTGGTGATAGATTTGGTAAATATGTGCAAATTTCTCCAAGGAAGTGCTCATTTCACCCTGCAGGACAACATTCCTCATTCAGCACTGAAAGAACTGTCTGTAAGTGGTTAAATAGATGTTTCTTGGGCAACCCTGGGATATCTGATGCCCCAGGTACACATGGGTCACCCTTCAGCCTCAGGCTAAACAGCTTTCTATAGAATATGGCTGGGCTTGGAGCTGAATTTTCTGAGTCATTTTCTGAGATAATAAATGAATGAGTTTAGATTTCTGTTTTTGACAGAGTACCTAGACAAAGCTACGCCGCTCTTAAAGAAAAGGTCTTGGATATTGTTGTGCTCGTTCTGCTCCCTTGGATTAAAATGTTTCATGGGATGCACTTTTACCTTTTTTTTTTTTGTAAATGCTTTTGTTACGTGGTTAATTCATCCGGCAATATATTAATTCTTTCAGCAGGCGTCAGGCACCCTGAGGCATTTACATGTGGAGAAATTTGAGGGAGCCTCTAGCTGGTGTGTTCATGGGTGTGCTAAATACTTCTCAGTGAAATGGAGTTTACACTGTTCTAACAGCACTGTTGATCTGTTTTACTACTTGATGTTCCTTGCCAGAAGCAGGAAAGCTTAAGATATTCCAAGAATTAAATGTAGTCTACCAAAATAAGTCCAGTAGAACAGAAGAGGTACTGCTGCTTCTTGCTCTTTCCAGGTAGTAAACAAAAGTATCTGTCGATTGGGGAGTGAGAAGCTGAGAATGGAATCTTACATCACCAGCCCCGTTTATTAATTCGGCAGACAATATTTGCAGCCCCCACAGTAACCTATGAAAAGATTCTTAATGTTTATGAAGTTGTGAAAGTTACAGTGCTTCAGTGCTAAAGACACCCTGAATGTTCTCATGCCTAGCAAGTGTGCTGCTGTCTTACACTTCATTACCATACCTAACACCTGGCCAGAGGAAAGACACCTTTGGCTCTTCATAAAGCTTGTAGATGTTTGGTGAAATGCGTGTGGATTTTGGGGAACTATCAGCCTCTCTGAGCACTTTATTGAAATTAATAAGTGGCCTGAGGGTGGTGGTGTGTATGTGTTAGGAGTTGTGAAGCTCAAAGGACTGGAGGCGTCACATAGCGTGACTGTTTCAGCTTGGTTTCCTAAGTACATAGCTTAAAAATCTTTTGAAATACATATTAAGTGCTGGAGGAGAAAAGGATGGTGAACTCTGACACTTTATCTTGGATTATCCCAGATGAAAATTCCAGCGACTGCTTTTTTTAATAAAGAAGTCATCTTATTGAATGGCATATGACAGAGGAAACATTTAACTTTAAGAAAATCCATATTTATATTTGGTTGTCAAAGTAATATCCAGGAGAGAAAATACAGAGACCCCAGCTTTTGGAGTGCAGAATCTTAAAGCTCGTGGTATGAAAGACTATTCTTGAGGCCAGAAAATTGTGTATCATCCCTCTCATTCAAAAGACCTGTGTTACAGAAAATCTGGAAAACCTTTTCATAGTTGCAAGCCTTAGATAGTTTAAGCAAAAATAGCTACTGCAAATGCATGTGTCTCTTCAACTCACAGGAGGATATTATGGCTCTATTTGTGTAACATGTGTTTACATATGTGAATAAAATTGAATGCTTGTTAATGGGTTAAGTGTGTTGGTTATGCTTGATAGCATTTCTCCATAATTTAATAAAGAAATCCTCGGGGTTTGACATCTGATGAGCTGAGGAAGAGTAGCTGGGCCTGTAAGAGTGCAAATTAAATTGTTGTCTTGATGTACTTCCAGTTGGAGTGAGAGACCTTCCTGTGACTTTTGTGGCAACTTGATTGGATTCCTTAAGCCCAGCAGAGAAGTTAAAAAGAGAAATTCCCTGTTCTGGAAACTAAGTTTGGTGTGGATTTAATTTTCATCTGTGCAGAATCTGTTTACTTCAGTTGTTAGTGGCCTCAGAATTTATCAAAAATATTAATGATCACTGCAAAAATGGGATTTAGTAAGGTGTGAACTTGGCTTTGTAGTGCTTTTTGTGAACAGAACAGACAGTGCCCACAAAACGTGGTTTGGAGTGCTGATTGAGTACAGTGCAGGAAAACAAATGGTTTACTCTGACAGAATGAAAAATATTTTCTGCTCTGTGGCAGTAAGTTACATTTCTCCACTAGAGTGATATTGTGGAGTAGTAGCAGCACTATGGCTTCTACGTTTAAGGTAGTGAATAGCTTACAGTGTAAGGGCTAGGGATGAGTACATCTTGTGTCTCAGTGCAGAACCTTGTAGTTTAAGGATCAGAACCAGTTTTAACACTTCCTTAAGCTCTGGTGAATCTTCCAGGAGGATTTGAAAATGCTTTGAAAAGTTTCACATCTTAGTAGCCTTATATGCAAGGCACTTTAAGCTGTAATTGTTTAATAAGTGGGGAAATGGGCACCAGCTACTGCTCACTTCTTCTGCAGTTAGAATAATAGAATTATTTAGGTTGGAAAAGACCTTTAAGATTTAATCCAATCGTTAACCTAACTGTACTGAACCCGCTGATAAACCATGTCATTAAGCTCCATATCTGGATCATGGCTTCTCTAAAACCCTAATGATGGTTTTTAACAATGGGCTCTCATAAGGACATCTGTCACTGTTCCCTTCTGCTTCTCATTCCCTGTAGTGCAGAAAGCAAAACTTGAATTTCTAAGGCTGTCACTGGTTGGCAAAAGACCTTTGGTAATCTCCACCACAGTTATATTGGATCCTGGATTTGATTTCCCCCAGTATGAGATGGGGGAAGTGGCAGGAGCTGTGAATTAAGATAGTTATACTTTAATAGAGTCTTGAACTATGACACTGGGAAATTTGCACGACTGTAGGTGATAGGATTTCAGGATGAAGTAATCACAGACTTCTGACCCAGATGAGAGCAGTAACTGCTTCTTTGCTTTATCTGAAACTTGCTAATGTGCTGCTGTTAAGAGTTAGTCTGTGCTGTGTTTGTTTGTACAGAAATATATATAAAATATTTGTGGTGATGTATTTGAAACATCCTAGGAATGAGCTAGACTAGATTAATTTGTCAGCAAAACTTTTTTATTTTCTTTTAAGCAATAATTTTGCCTGAAGAAAAGTTATTTGTATCAGCAGAATTTAATCTTGGGAGTCATGTCTTGTGGAACTTCCAGTTCCAGGGTCTACCCAGAGGCTCTTGATTAAAGTAGAAATTCTAGTAGCAAGGTTTGTTTGCCGTGCAGAGGTGTGAACAAAATCAAGCTTTGCAAACCTTGAAGTGCACAGTTTTTGATTGAAAAGTCATTCTTGCCCTTTGAGGCATTATGGCTGCTCCCTTTCATTAAGGGAGGTGAAGTCTTTTCATTAATTGCTTGTATTATGTGCTAAGTTGTTTGCAGAGGGTTTGCAAGTTTGCACCTTTTAAGCAGAGGTCCCATCTAAAAGAACAAGGGTTAGCTTCAGAGTACTTTTATGTTTGTATATATATCAGCTTAGCAGTAACTGCTAAATGGCTTAAGTATGTGATTTTTCTCTGCTTTAGTCTTGCTAATGTGAGGTGGGGAAAAGTACCATCAGTTGTCCAGTTGTGGTAGTAGAGGTCAGGATGCGTTTGTGTCCCCTTAGCTACTGAGAGGGTTATTTACCTACTGTGGTGACACTAGTGTTGTGGGTTTGTAGACAGTGGTCAGTTACTAGTTAGATAAACAACTAACCCTATGGAGCAAAGTTTCAGTGAAGCTGCCTGTGTAGCAGCGTCATTTCTTTGCAGTTGCATGAGTGAAAGATTTGGGAAGAATTTAGTTAGGGCAACGCATGTAAACCATGAAATCTTGACAACTTGCTGGAGTAACTTTTGTTTATCTACTTGTAAGAGTAGGATCTGGCGTCATTGCAATGACTCTGAATGTATGTGCTGCTAGTGCTTTATGGGTGGTTTACCTTTGGTGCCTTCTGTTATTTGTTGATGTCTTGTTGGTTGACTTTATTACCCTCTCTGATGAAGGTGCTACATTTATTTTTGTATTTTGGGGAGCACAATTCTTTAGCATGGTATTAAAAAATCTACCCCAACCCCATGTTGCTGAAAGAATTCTTTGAGGATTTGTGGAGTTTCCTTCTCTGTAAATGTTTAAAACCCACATGGATATGTTCCTGTGTGACTTGGTCTAGATGATCCTGTTGTGGTAGGGGAATTGGACTGGATGATCTTTGGAGGTCCCTTCCAATCCCTAATGATTCTATGATAATGACTGTATGTATTTGTGGCAATATCTGAGAGCCCATTCAGTTTCTTAAACGTGCTCTACACATTTCAAGACAGTGAACTTGAGTGATCCCTCCATATTTGTCCAGTCCTTTCCCTGAATGCTTATCAGAATGCACTCAAGGGCAGTATTTTGGTGAGCCTGCCATATTTACATATCTGCTTGCATAATCTTTACTCAGCATGCACTCTTTTAACCTTTTTTGGCCCTGCTGTTTGCCTAATATCTTATCAGTTGTTTTTGCTTAGTCATGGTAGGGATCGCTTTCCCCTCTAGCTGTGATGTCTTGGCTCTTTAAATTTTTTTTTCTAAAAAATCAGATTTTGTAATCTAGTAAATTGAATGTCTGCCTTCAATGCAAAGATCTGGGTTTTGGGGTTCTGGTACTGCTAGTAACTGGTAGGAATAGCATCTTTCTGGTTTGTGTGAACAAGTATTACTTTAGTCAGAAAGGGAGGATTGGTCCAGTGGATTTAAAGTAGACGCTACCCTGAATGGCATAGACTAGCAGAAATGTTCGTGCCATTTGTTTCGTCTGCACCCTAAGCACAACCTTCTTGTTCAGCTATACTTCAGGTGAGATGGCTCTAAATAGTAGAAATTCAACCTATTTTCTTAATTTTAGAACCTGTAGTCAGAAGCGTTAAAACCAGAATTGAGGCTTCAGAGCCTTAATTCTTCCTCTGTCACTGGTAAAGTGTTAGAACTTATTTCATGATTCCCTTAATCCAAGGCAGTAGTAAGAAATCATTTTCCACTTGCTACCTCACCATTCCTGGTGTTTATCAAGTAGTTTCTTACTAAAGAGTAGAGCATAACTCTTTATTGTGTATTACTTATCTGATATGAATGAGTAACTTGAAGTTGAGGGAACTTGCTGGCCTAGATGAGAGACATTCTGCAGTATGAACAGACAGTTATTTGATGTATGGAAATGTGGACCTGCATGCAGTCCCTGAAGTGCATCCTGGCAGCAAATGTCAGTGGAAAACCTGGACTTATGTTAAGGGAATGGTGTTGGGGAAAGGCTGAGGGAGCTGAGTTTCTTTAGCTGGGAGAAAAGGAGACTGAGGGGTGACCTCACTAATGTCTGTAAGTATGTGAAGGGTGGGTGACAGAAGGATGGAGCCAGGCTCTTCTCAATGTCATCTAGTGATAGGACAAGGGGTGATGGGTGCAAGCTGGAACACAGGAGGTTCCATATAAATATCAGAAGGAACTTCTTCACAGTGAAGGTGATAGAGCACTGGAACAGGCTGCCCAGGGGAGTTGTGAAGTCTCCTTCACCGGAGACGTTTAAAATCCGCCTGGATGTGTTCCTGTGCAACTTGGTCTAGGTGATCCTGCTGTGGCAGGGGGATTGGACTACATGATCTCTCGAGGTCCCTGATGATTCTGTGATACTGGGAGATGACTTCTCTACATCTCAAAGCTTTTTCTAGCATTGGATTCCATAGACTGCTAATGCACATTTGTGGTTGTAACATCTTGTATGAGCTTTTATTTCTGCTTAAGCAGTTCCAAAGTAACTGGATTACTAGATACTCATACAACACTTTATTTTGGAAAGGATCCTCGAAAGCTATCTACAGTTAGTTTAAAGATCAGGTTCCTTGTCTAGGCAATTCTGCATATTGCCTTGCCAGCTTGTTTCAGGTGTTGACTGCTCTTCTTGCAAACAGCTTTTATTACGTCTTCCCGGAGTGTTCTTGTTACCAACTTGGACCTTTTTGGCTTTTATCCTTTTTCTGGATA
Organism: Phoeniculus purpureus; assembly: GCA_028565055.1. Taxonomy (NCBI): domain Eukaryota; kingdom Metazoa; phylum Chordata; class Aves; order Bucerotiformes; family Phoeniculidae; genus Phoeniculus; species Phoeniculus purpureus. The sequence goes on from JAOXOE010035055.1 coordinate 25,936, forward strand.
AAGTGGTTTTTGGTTAAAAATAGATGTAACTTCAGATGAAGGCTGGATCCTGTAATGTTCCAAAAGCTTTATTTGCTAAGGGTGATGACCTTACTGCTCCATTGCTGATGCAGTAGATACTTGGATTCCTTGGGTTTGGCTTTAGAGAATACATAAAGCTTTTCGGTTATTCAGGGAGGCTAATGTTTGCTCTATGTAGTCTAGCAGATGTCCTTTTTTAAGTTATAGAAATGAAGAATTTCCATTTTTAGAATATGGAATGGTTTTCAAGAATAAATTCAAACTCATTAAAAATTGCAGCACCCGGGTGGTGAAGAGGTCCTCAGGGAGCAGGCTGGAGGAGATGCTACTGAGAACTTTGAAGATGTTGGCCATTCCACAGATGCAAGGACAATGTCAGAAACCTTTATTGTTGGTGAACTTCATCCGGTGAGTATGTGACAGTACCATTACTTGTGGTTTACTGTAGTGGTTTTGTGTCTAGTTATTTATGTGGTCATTTATTTCAAAATAGCTGAGAACTGTGAGTTTGGATGTCAGCCCTCCACATGTTTGTGGGTGGAGATAACTTCCCCCAGCATGAAGGGATTTCATTGGTGTACCATAAGGACAGTCACATGTAAAAGCTTGCTGTTTTGACATATTTTACAGCTTAGTTCATGAACAAACTGACTATGGAATGGAGCCATTTATTGTGTATCCTGTGAACTTTGTAATGGCACTCTGTAACCTCTCAAAGGGACTAATCTGTCAGACTATCAAAATGTGTGCTTATGTCAGTATGTAAAGTGACTGCTAACATCTTTCATTCTCTCATCATTGTAAATATGCATGGTAGGCTTTCATCTGCACCTGCAAGTACCATCCTGGCTCTTCTGTGTGTATTAAGAAAGTGGTTGCTATGAACATCGTGCTCCTAGTTTGATGCTGTCTTCTTCCTCTCTGGCTCCTTCAGTTTTGTGCTGTCTACTTGTAGTTGTCAGGGTTGTTCGTGTTCATTTTCCACTGGATCATGTGCTGCTGCCTCTTCTCTATACTCTCCACTTTCTATACTTTTGCCAAGCACCTTTCTGCTGCTCGAGTTTCAGTATTTTATTTCTAGCTACAGCCTCGGCTTCTTTCAGATAAGCCTTATTTAACCTGTCCTGCATCTTAATTGTTGAAACCCACTTGCTTAGAGATGTAATATGCCAGTATGTCTATCTGCCCTACTTGTCACCCCTGCGTCCCTTTTATCTGCTTTATGTTTTTTCTTGCACTTAGGGTAAACATCCCTGTCTTGAGTAGTGTATTTCACAGTAATATTACTGATGTCATATTTGTCCTAGGTCCTCTTGATAAGTATTGTAACTAATAATGAAATAGTTCAGCTCTGATGCACGTTTGTAACTCTACAGGCCTGTAATGTGTTTCAGATGGCAGCTGATGTCTGTCAAGTTGTTCTTAACCTGACTATCAGTCCAGTTCTTTGTTTGATAAGTGTCTGCTTTCATTTGATACGAAACAAAGAGCCTGATGGTGCCATATTCTCACATTAAATTATTGAGATTTTGCGCTGTTGGGCTGTTTTGGTAATGATGTGAGTACTTCAAGTAAAGCTTCACAAGCTTATGAAAAATCCTTAGAATTTGGGATTTTTGTGCTGGTTGTTGGACCAAAACTGGTTATATAACTATCTGGTAATGAGTAGATGAGGTGAAAGTGGACTAATGTGATAGTAATCAGTGTAAGAGCTAAGATTATGTGCACCCTGTAGAGACAAGGGAAATGCAAAGACTTGGGCACAAGAAGTAGTGAAATACATTATGAGACTCGGGTTTCACTTCTTTGTTGCATACCAGGAAGGGTTATTTGAGGGAACTATCTTGTTGACAGTAGCTCAGAATCTTACACCAACATTTGATTTTTTTTGTGGGTCTGTACTCTGTTAATAGAATAAACTGCAAACTGAATTGAGTGATTAATGCTGTTGTTTGGGGTTCTAGGCTTTTTAATGCTTTATGTCTAAATACTTCTTGTTTTCCTGCAGGATGATAGAGGGAAGCTTCAGAAACCAACAGTAAGTGTTGTGTTTTGAAATGATGTGTTGTTTCTTTCAGGTTATAAGGGTTACTGTCTGTCTGTTAATGATATACCCCCAGAGGCAAAAATATTTCAGTGCGATTTAAGTGTAGTGTTTCAGGTCATAAATATCTTAAACTTGTTGATGTGGCTTCAAATTATTATTCCTGTTAGCTCTTCTCTAATTGGTGTGGTTTACAAAAGGCTACCTTTATGTTATACGCTACAGCAAAACAGATTAGTCTAGAATTTGTTAATAGCCTTCTAGTTTAAGAAAACAAATTTATGGACAGAATTATTTAAACCAGTGGGTTTGTACAGAAAAATGTAGTGCTTGACAATGCATTGGTAAGACTACTAGATAGTAGATCTAATACAATAGATTGTACAGCCACTACTGCATGTATGAGAATGTTTACCCAAGGCTGGCTTAACAGTACAGCAGTGTGTTTAGGAAATAGTTGACGATTATATTAAAGACTAGTGTACTCTTGTTTGAGAGCATACTTTTAAGAAACAGTGGCTTTTGTAGGATCTTAAACTATGAATAAGTTAAAGGTAAGTAAAAAACACACACTGAAATGTTTGCTACAGCAATTAGTAATTAACTGGAAGTATTATACTAATAAAAACAAGAAATGGAGTAGTGACTGGAATTCAGAGTTTTACAACCAAGAATAACAGCTGCTACTCAGATTTGTTTTAAAACTCAGGGCAGTTTACTCTTCAGCTGTAGGAGCAGCAACCATAAATGCATCTGAGAAACAGACTGCCCAATGCAAGTTGTCATGTAAAATCCCTTGATTAACACCACAGGAACTTACTTGCTGAACTGGAGTAATTACAATATTCTTTTGGCCAAAGTATGGTCAACTGACAGTGAAGGCCTGTCAGAATGACTATGTTCCTATTTGGTCTGTTGTTTTAGTTGTAGGTATCTATACAATGCGTGTGTTCCATCTTTCCAGAAGGAAGCTGGAGCACTTTCTTGTAGCAGATGTGTAGGTGTAGCTGATAAGACAGTGTTGCTTTGTGCTCTGCATGGGTAGTATCACAGGTTAGATCAGGAAGATCCTGTGCAGCTGCCAGAATGCATTGTGCTTTCAGATGTCCCAAGTACCCAACTGAAATTTGATCTTGAACTAGTTTTGTGGGAAGAGAACAAGAAATCCAAACAGGTATCAGAAACAACTGTAATAATTTGACTGAGTCTGAAACCATGCTAAAAAAATGAGTTTAACATATGTAAATTAGTAGCTTTTTTCATGTAGGTTATATATAAGAAGTATTTGATAGGTAATTCAGAGTCCTTTCAGTTATATTTTAAGCAAGATCTTTCTCTTTTAGACCACTAAAACTTTTCAGATTTTCAACTAAGGTTGGAGTTAGTTTCATGGATAACTTGCAGAAAAATTTCATTTGTTTTTTGGGTCTAACTTTTCTTTCCAACTATAATGTAATGGGTTATCTTTACATTAGTCCTATTCAGTGAGGTTTTTAAAAATTGAAGGGCTTGTTGGGATGGAGAGGAGTGTCTGCCTGATGTAAATATCTTTTTATGCTTTACTTTCCAGGAGACTCTTATTACTACTGCTCAGTCAAATTCCAGGTACAGTATGAAAGCTGATTTCAAGCTTGAAGCTTAAAAAGCTGAGTGGTTTCTGTCTGTTGAAAGCTTAGATGTTAAAGGATGGTGCATGAAAATTCTGTTCTTCCTAATGTCCAAGTTGGCATCTGTGTGCCACTTCATGAGCATATTGGCTTACTAGCTAGATTCTTTGCTCACATGGATACATATCAGTATCTAGTAACTGATCTGTGTTGCATAAGCCTTCATTTCTGGAGGCTCTCAGGTGAATAGAAGTCAGTTGGTGCCATTGCTGGGTTTTGTTGACATGAATGCCTCACTTGAAAATTCACTGAGCCAGTTGCAGCTAAAGGAATAATAGGATTGTGCCCATAAGAACTAAAATCTGTCAGAACTGGGAGGAGGGGAAAAAAACCCTTAGAACACTTCAAAAAGTATCCTGGTGATAGTTGCCTGTTACTGAAACCTCAAAGGACTGTTTGATGCTTCTCTGAGTGGGGAGCTTGGGTGCCTGAAAGTGCCTTAAAAGGCTTTTGAACACACTATATTCTAGGCAGCTCACCCTGATTTAGACGTGTCTTAGAGCCTTACTCTTCTCTGGTAGGCACACTTGTAGTAAGCTCTAGTACAAAACCTTAACACTACAAGCTTTTTGTATGTGGCCTAAGTATTACTGGCCAGCTCAGGTGTTCTGATGCCCTGACTTTGAAGCATTTGTTGCAGTGGGGAAGGACTTCTCTAAGTGATGACTGTTTTTATTTAAACTTGCTGGTTGTCTCTTCCTAAACTGTCTTTTCAAAAACTTCTTTCTAGTTCATGGTCCAACTGGGTGATCCCGGCAATAGCAGCGGTTATTGTAGCCCTGATGTATCGTTCATACATGTCAGAGTAAGAACCTTACTGAGTGCTAATGCAAGAAGAGACTGATCTGGTAGAGAATACAAGTGATCCTAACCCAGTGTGTTTCCAGACAAAAGCCCGATGTCTGCAGAAAAATTTACTTTTTCCAGAAAACTGAACAATTCTTTCTTCCGCTGTGCACTTTCCTTAATGTTGCCTTCTTATTTGCTCTTCCAAGGTAATGAAAAGGCAGCATTTCTGTTTTTGTATAACAATTTAATTCTGTAATGAATTATACAATAACTGTATTGGTTTCTGTGTCAAAATGTTGGTTGGTTACATAATGCTCTAATTCTGGTTATTTCTTTGATCTGTAATGGGGTCCATAGGAGAGTCTTGACATATTCCTTTTACAGCTTTAAATGACTACCAAAACTGTGTATATGTACCTGTCCATGCACACAGCTTCACTTAAAAAATAATCATGTTGTCTTTTTCAAATGTAGTATGTTTGAATAAAATGCTAATTCAATGTAATGGAAAAAACTAGCTGGAGTAGTGGGTATAGGTGCCCATAAGCGTTTGGGCCCTACCAACCAGGCTATAATGAGCTCTTCACATCTGCTCTTATAGTTGTTGCAGATACTCCTACTAGCAAACTGCTCTTTTGGCTCCCATTCAAAAATTCAGGTGAAATATACAACCCAATGTTTGGCCTGATAATGTCCATTTCAGTTTTGTGGAAGTTATCTATCTTTGGCCTTTTTTTGCAAAAAAGGCATTAAAAAATAACTGCTACTGAATAGTACTGTTCCTGCCAAGCACTCAGGTGACTCTAGAATTTGTTCTGGAATTCTTACTTTTATAAAATCTTTTGTCATGTACATTGTGAAGGGAAAAACCTGATACATGGCATCTGTTCTGACCATTCTGTGGTGTGCTCCTTGGTGCTGTAGTACGAGGAGATGACTGCCTTGATGGCTAAATACCAGATAACTGAAAGTTTGCATTCTGTGATGAATATTTTTAGTCATATGTAAATGATCATGAATAAAAGTTTAATTGCTTACTCTTGCTGGCTCAAATACACTCATTTAAAACATTCTTGAAGGCCTTGGAATATTGGGACACTCCTCAGAAGCCCTTGATTGCTGGTGCATGCTGGAAGTCAAGAGATGTCCTTTACACAAGGAATGGAAAGACAGCACACTGTAAACATGAGCTTAAAAGAAATAACTGGGTGGGAGAGGTGCTATAACTTCTGGAGACTGTCTTGTGCATGTGTAGGAGTATGTCAGGAATCCTTGAATTCCTTATTGTGAGATTCCTTTACTGCTATAATTAATAAGGAGCTTCAACTATGCTAGTTCAGCATCCCTTAAATTTGTATTCATGTGTTGTGTCACACTTGGTTACAAACACATCTACACATAAAGTAGACCCCATCATTTTCTTTGCCTTGGGAATTTTGACCTGGTACAAACATCAGTGTTTAGGATTGTGTTTAGCACTACCTTATTTTGTCCTGGTTTTGCCTTGATTCTACTTTATCAGATTTAGAAGAGAAGCTTAAAAAATAAAGACTTACTGAGTTCTTACCTTCTTTGCTAAAGGGTAACCTTTAGCAAAGGATTTATTAACTCTGAGTTGGTATTTAGAGTCATAAATAAAGTTTTAAATACTGAATTTTCTATTAGTTTTAAAAGTAGCATTCAAGTTCACATGCCTAGGTGAAGGGGGAAAACCAACCAGAAAAAGCTTAACCTTTCCTTTTCCTCAGCAACTTCAGACTGAGATCTTACATCCATATCAACAAACAGGGTAGTGCAGTCACAGTGGATCCTTGAGGCAAAACACTTTCTGTACAGGTCCGTTCTCTGTGCTGTGTGTGTTTTAGGAGTTTTAGGTTTGAATCATGTACTGGATGTTTGTTTATGCAGCCCCCTGCAGAATCTGTATGAGCTCTATCTCATCTAAAAGCAGTTGAGCTGACGTATGGAAGGAGTTGTCACAACGTGACCTAAAAGCAGTGAGTGAAGATAAGAATTCAAAAACTTCTACCACTTCAAATCCTGCATTGTAGATGCACACAGCTGGTCCCTGGTAGTTGATCTGCTCCTGTTCCCTTCCACAAGTGCTGACATAAGTTGTTAAGAGATGGATGTTGCTGGTTCAGGTTTTTAAATGTACGCTGATAAAACTAAGCAAAGAAAGAATATCAGGCTTAGAATTGTCTTATTTTTAAACCCCAAAGTTAGACCTGTTTTCCATAAGGAATAAGGAGTTTGTAATGTGACTTCAGCTTTTGGTTATGAACATGATAGAGAAGGTGTATGAGAGAGTGCTTTCATCTCAGAAAAAAATCCTTTGTCCCCAGATCTGAACTGAAGTTACTTGCTCTGATTGTCTGGCAATTCATACTCATTTTTGTTTGGAGAGGCTGGCTTGGTAAATCAGATGTTGTCTACTTGGATGAGCTCTGTGATGTTAATACTGCTCTCGGTTATTGAATCTCTGTGTTTTTGGCCTTTGCTTGCCCTGCCTCCATTCTTCACAAGAATGCATAGTGTCAGCGCCCTTAAATGGAGACAGCCTTGGCTTCCTCTTGGTGTCTGTGGAACGAAGCCAGGACAGCTTGTTCACTTACTCCTGCTGCTACGATGAGGAAAAAATAGTGCATTGTCCTTTTCCCTGGTTCTCCAGCTTCCGCATGCTGGCCAGCGTCCTTCTCTAGTTCCAAATGCTGCACTGCAGTGAGGGTTTTGCAGAATCCTGGAGGCAAGGGGGTAAAAGCAAGTTGAATAGAAACCGGTCACAAACTCTATCAGAGGCAAACAAATGGGAAGGTGCTATTGTTTTTATTTTCTGAGTGCTTCACTGCTGAGGTTAAATGAACACTTAAATTCTTGGCCCTTTGGAGCGAAACAGTTCCTGTACTTTGTGTAAGACTGGCAGTGAAGATTACTGACTGGAACTTAGTGAGAATGAATGAGCTGTATCAAAGTATCATACAAAGTGTGTAAAACCTTAATAGCTTTGTAGCATTTCCTCCTGAATGTAGAAAAGGATTTCAGAAAAGGTGCAGCAGCAAGAAGCTCTTGCTCTGTGTGCTCAGCTCTAATACCTGACCAGGTCTGAGGTGAAGCTAGCAACTAACAGCTCATACATTCCAATTTTCCTTTTATTCTATGTGACATTCCTTTTCATAATTAATTCATTGTGTTAGTTTAGACAGACCTGGCTTATGAGTAGGTGGGCAGACAAGTACATGAATTGATGAGAGCTGCTGGATCATTGGATCTCAGTAGGTGATTAATGCTGGATTTTCTGTTCTTTATGAAAACTAGTTAAACTTGTTATTAATCTTCTTACTCGTGGAAATGTGCATAAAGCCCCTGGCTAGCTTTCTAAAACTGGGGACATACAATGTGACTGCTGGTCTGTATTGATAGCTGCTAAAACAAAGCTCAGATATGACTCGACTGCATTGCAGAGTCTCACGTACAAGGAAGAGATCTGTACTTTTCCCCTGTGCAGGGTGATTCTGTGTCTTCCAGTTTGCTGTAGTTGGGCAGACAAGTGCACTGCCACGAGCTGTTGGCCTGTTCACCAAGAGGAGAGCAGCACTGCTGGGCAAGAGGAACTATGCACAGGGAAGGTTTTGGTATCTGGACAGAACACCCCAGGCCTCATGTGGTCCCCAGAGCCCAGGAATTGTTCCCGGTAGCACAATACCACAGAAATCTGTCCTTTTCCTACAGATCCTGCTCTAGGGAGAAAGCTGATAGACTAATCTGTTTGGAAGTTGAGGACACTGCAAGTTTTCTCTGGTTTCCATGTACATAGCTTCTGGGTAAATGCAGCTCTGCATTGTTTGAAATCACAAGGTTTTCACCTATCAGATTCAGTAAAAGGTCTCTGAACAGAATGTATTCTGCCTCAAAGTGTAGGAGTGGGGTGGTCAGAGAGGAAAAGGTAATCCACGCAAGGGAAGTGTGTCCATAAATGACTTATTGAAAATAAAGATAATTGTCCTGACTCATTCAGTTCTCACAGATTTCTGAAGCAACTTAATGCTTGCAGTGTCACTCATTTGTTTTTAACATGGCTTGCAGGAATACATGTAAGAACCTGACAGGCGTGTTGTCTACGTAGATGTTAAGGATGGACCTGAAAAGCTGAGGGAGGTTCTCCTTTCTGTCTGCGGTGGTTAGGCTACATCTGGAATGCTGCATCTGGTCCAGGACTCTCTCCGGTAGCTCCCTCTCTTGAAAACTGGAGAGTCCAGCACAGACCCACAAAGACTGGAGCATCTTCCTTGTGAAGAGAGGCTGAGAGAGCCTAGAGAGGAGACTGATGTTTATACATATCTGAAAGGTGAGTGTCAGGAGAATGGAACCAGACTCTTCTTGGTGGTATCCAGCAACAGGACAAGATGCAAGGGGCAGAAACATAGGAGGTTCCACCTAAACATAGGGAAAGACTTTTTCATGGTGAGGGTAACAGAGCCCTGGCACAGGCTGCCCAGAGATTATGGAGTCTCCTATGGAGACATTCAAAACCCATGTGGACATGTTCCTATGCATCCTGCTCTAGGTGTTTCTGCTCTATCAAGGAGGCTGGGCTAGATGATCTCCACAGGTCCCTTCCAACCCCTATGGTTCTATGAAAGAAGCTTAGCCTATTGCTCAGGAGCTGGCAGAGTGGTGAGCTGGTAACTGAAAACAAGCAAATGTCATCCTTTCATTTGTAAATCTAACAGGTTCCAATCACGTATTTACTTGGATCTGTTCTCAGAGTAACTTTGCAGTGGGTAACATTCTCTAATCAGTCTGTGGAGAACAAGCAAATTGTGAACATGGGATCAGAGGTGAGCAAACCTTGTTTAGTTTTTAGGTGATTCAGTACTTTTTAAGCCTCTTGAAGTAACAAAGACATTTGAGTAATGCAAGCTATTATGTACTTTGTTGTCATGGTGAGGACATCTTCAGGCATGAACATATGGATGAAGTTACTAGAATACAAGCTAGAGCATGTAAAGATACCTACCTGTTCCCAGGCAGCTCCTGGTGGTGGACTGCTCTTACTCTTGCTGGCAAGAAAGATAATTTCTTGCCCCTTTGTTGAAGGATATATGATCCCATGCTAGTAGACATGCAAGTGTGACCACACAAGACTTTCCTGCTTTGAGATTACAGGACGGTGTCTTTGCTCATGTAACACACATGAGCAGGATCAGAGTCTTCACAAGAAATTAGACATTTTCATCCAATGAGTTTGTGTCAGCAGGTGAGAAAGAGCAGGACCAGTCGCTGGAGAAAGGAGAAATACCCTGTGAAGCGAAGACTGCCATGCTGGATTTTCTTTCTGAGCTCAGTGCCCCAAGTGCTAAACTATGGAGGCTCCTATTCTCTCCACTATGAATCCAGCATTGTTTTTCCTACTGGAAGAGATGAACTGCTTCAATATTTATCCTAATTGTTGGACAAGGTTTTCCATGTGGGGTGACCTCTGGCCTAGTTTAGCATGAGCTTGTCTGTGCCTGCATGGTTCGCAAAGGTGTGACCTTACTGCTTTCTGCTGGGCCCCGCTTCTGCTTTGCATAAAGCACAGGAATACAGGTCCAGACTTGTCACACACCTCCATGTGGGAACACTGGTTTGTTCTTGAAGTCCATATGAGCTCATTATGTATCCCTTAAAAATAGATTGCCTTTCTCCTGCCAACTGCTAATTTGAACTACAAGGATAGCGTTAACATTAATAACAAATCACGAAATTGCACTCTTCTTGTGCTTTACAAATCCACGTATTTAAAACACACGTCACTCTGGCGTGTAAAATACCTGCTATAAACACCCTTGGATCTTGTCTGGAGTGCTTGGTAGTTCTACTAGTGTGGCTGAAAAGGATGTCAGTCATGGGGCTTGCAGGCAGGGGGATGACTCTTATAAAGTTGCATGTGTCAGTGTAAGATTTTTTTTTTACTTACTCTATAAACTACCATGACAATTACAAATCCAGAGTATGGAATGAATGAAGACCACAAACTCTGTCTTGAAACTGAGCACAAAATGAGACACCACATGAGATGTTACCTTTGGAGATCAGTGAAGCAAACAGGATTTCCATAGCAATTAGTTTCCTGTAGCATCAAGATGTCAAACTGCTGACTATTAAAAAAAATAAAAATTAAACTTTAAAGTGGGGCAATGGTGTCCAGTTTAGAGGGATCAGCCAGTCTATGCAAGAAAGTGCTATCAAAATGCTCTGGAATAAGAACAGCTGTCTTCCAGAATCATTCATGTAGGCAAATGTATTTTTTAGCATCTTGTTGCATATGTCAGCCCTATATAAAACACGAATCCATCCAACATGACAAAGTCTGTCTCCTGTAACGAGATATGTTATCTTTTGCAATGTGTTGCAATTGTAATTAGAAAAGACTATCAACATAACGTTTAGTGGCCTTTGTTTAAGTGGCCAAGCCATTGGTGAAAGACACAGTGTATAACCTGGTTATCACTCTCCTCCCAATTTTGCCGTTTCACAAAATAGTTTGAGTCTTATTACAATTTAATGTGTCCAAGCCAGAGTGCAAGCGTTTAACTTCTCTGCTGTGGTAGTAAACATTTCTTAGGGTATGTACAATGACTTCAGAAGGTCAGAACTTGGTTTGATTTCCATTCCAAAAAACCAAAGGTTCACAAATGCATCACTTTAAAAAAAAAACCAAACCCAAAGCAAACCTGCAGCATTGCAAGTACCGCAGTTTGCATCCAAAAGTATGTCCTGTTTTTAATGATGCAGTGAGTTACCACATCACCAAGCAGTTCAGAGATTAGAAGTGTCATAATCAAATAAAAATAGCGTATGTAACTCATTGAGGCTCTTACAATTGCTGGCAATAAAAAACAAAGAAAGTAAGTGGGAGTTTAACAAGTGTAACTGGTAAAATAAAAATGGTTTGCTCCAGGCTGTGAGCGTCAGAGACACTTCTCACTAAAGATTTACCAGCTTCTGAGTGTCCTGCAACACTGCTGGTGCTGAGTTTCAAAACCAAAGGATCTTGCGAGATCTCTGGGTAGCATCTTGCTCCTGACATGTTACAGCTTCACCCAAGCCACCATACTGCAGCTGCCTCTGGTGTCAGATCTCTTTACTCCAGAACACATGCTGCATTGGCCATGCTGATCCAGCTAAAACTGGCACAGTCACCTCAGTTTAAAGATGCCTTGTACCTGTGAAGCTGCATTCATGAGAGACCTTGGGCTGCTAAAACAAGGCCACCTTCACCCACTTGTTCCACCTCTACTCCAAGCCTCTTGGAGCCTAGTGCTGAGGTAGCTGTGCTTCTCAGAGGCACAACCATGAAGGAAACACTGTCTTTGTTAGAAGCAGACAGATTTAATAAGCTAGGGTCAATCTCAAGTTTGCTTAATGCCAGAAACTAGTTAGATTATTGTTCTTTGCTGCTGAAAGGACCTAGACATCTTCCTAATTGTTTATCTATCTGCATACATGTAAAGATACATGACATGAAGAGAGGAATGCTCTCAGAACAAAAACCAAATCAACTCTTAGTCTTATCTGCTCATCCATGAGAAATGAGGGGTGAAAAATCCTTTTCTTTTTGAAGTCTTCTGTTGAAAGTTTTACCTAAGAATCAATAGCTCTTTCACCTTCTCTTTTGAGACCTTAAAAACCTTCTGTGGCGCAAGACTGGTGTGTAGATTTTGTAGCTGTGTTGAGACAGCTGAGACACAGGTCTCAGTCCAAACTCCGAGCTGCTTTGTTGCCAGACAACATGATGAACAAAAGGTATTCTCAGAGGTTGGTGTGATCTATTATTTCTTTATCTTGTCAACATAAAACTACAGAAGTACATATCACATGGAGTTACCTGCCTCCTGTTTTCGTGGAAGCTTTTCCCTCTGAAGCATGAGTGATGCAGAGCCTACCACAGGTATGGGTGCCTGAGGGAATCAGTATAAATTCAGTCCCACTCCCTCAGTTTTACGATGCCTTTAACTGAAACCTAGGCAGAGGCAGAAGAAAACTTAGTGCCTTTAAATAAAGTTGGGCCAAATGTTTCCTGACCATGAGTTCAGGCAAACTCCCTGTGACCTTGCTGACGTAAGAGAGCTCTGAGCCATAGAGGGGCTTAATCTGTGCCCAGGGGTGTTTTTGGCTGATTACATCCTTGTTAGTGGATTTGATTTATTTTCTTTAGCACTGAGGGTTCAGAGGAGGAACCCATCCCAGAAGAGGAGATGCTGTATCCATGTGTGTTTGCTCAGGGCTTGCCAGTGCTGGCCCCTTGACTGAAGGCGCTTGCAGGCTCCCTCTGGCCAAGGGTTTAATGAGGGACAGCCGAGGATGGGTAAACAAACCTGGTGCTGTACAGAACTAGGTCATAAAGGAAATGTTTTAGAGCTGTGGATTGTGTTTCTATAATTCTTTCCCTTCTGTGAGTATGGCTTTATTTGCGAGGGTCCTTTCACAGGCATCTCCAAAGGCTGCTGAGTTATCAGAGCAAATGCTTCTCGGGGTTGGGGGGATTGTGCAAGGAGTTTCTTTTGAAGGGGTGCCAGGATCAGCTGTGTCACGCAAGTGCATGGTCATGAAAAGAACTTCAATGACCTTAGAATCAAGGCGTTGTAAAGTTGCACTCAGGCAAGAGCATACACTGGGATCCTTGCAGGAATCTTAAGTTGATTAACTGTCAAAAGGTTTTCTGTGGTGATGTGGAATATAATTATGTTGGGCTGTGAGAGACATAATGAAGCTGACAGGCTGAATGAGAGTAGTGTTGTCTTCTGTAAAAATTATCATTTGTTAAAACATGCAAAACTGAAAACAGATGGAAAAATAACTCCTACGGTATTTTTTTAAGTGTAATGATAGGTCAAAATATTTCTTGGTCTAAGTAATTTGTTCGCAAATTTGAAGTGTATAAACAAAATATAAGGTAACTTGTTTTTTTCTAAACTAATCAAGATCTTCACACTTGGGTTTTGTTTACTTTTTAAAAAAAGAGGGGAAATGATTAAAAGCTTTTCCCTCCTAGTCATTTGATAAATTTTTAAACTCTATGTCTATGTATAGAAGAGTTTTCTTATAAATATAAGTGAGAAAGGCTTTTGCTCTTGATGTTTGTTCTCTCTCTTGTGACTGCAAAACTTGGATGAACCTCTTATCCTCTCTCTGTAGTTGCCCTACGCTACTCATAACAATCAGTCTTTTTATGATTATCCAGGCAGTCTAATTTATCTTTCCATTTCTCCCAGCTGCCCAGGCAAACCAATAATCTTTTGTTTACTCAGACTTTGACTGTGTCCTTCTGAACTCTGCAGAAGCAACTCTCCCAGGGCAGAGTCCAAGGCAAAAGAGTTAAATTGACCTGTTGTGTGACAGCTCCATTCAGAGGTTGACTGCTTAATCAACTACTTTTGTTGCTTAAGAGCCATTGTCATGGTCCAGTGTCCAAACTGGAAGGAAACACATTCAGAGTAATGCATTCCCCAAGACTTAAGCTAAGTCCAATGACACCAGAGAGCAGGAAGTCCAAAGGAGAGGTGAGATTGTCTTACAGATGGTGAAGTGGATTCGATTCTCCATGGGCAGCCTCTCTCCTTTTCTCAGCCTGTGAGCACAGTGTGACCCTTTGCCAAGCTTCAAGCCCCCTGATTTGGGCAGCAGCAGTAGAGGAGCAGGTGGGAAACTGCAGAAGTTCTGGTGATACAAGCTAGACTCACCTTCAGCTTACCCCTACTCACACATGTATACAAGTCTAAACCATCATCCTTGCTCATTACCCAGCTACGTGTGGGATTTGGGACACCACAGCAACTGATAGATTAAAGAGTGTGGTGGCAGGTTAAGCTAACAGCAGATGTCTGCAGGGGTCAGAGCTCTGCCTCTATACAGGATCACTGAACAAGGATCAAGGCTTTTGTTAGGATTAGGGGTATCTGCAAAAAAGTAGCTGCAAATGTGGAGGGATCACAGTGAAGGCCATTGGTTTACCTCAGCCAAACCTGATAGACCTTTTGGAGCCCAAGATCTAGACTTTTCCAGAAAGCCGTTCAAAGCTGAGCTATGAGCCCAGCCTGAAACCAAACTCTGACCCATCTATAGCCAGAGCCTAGCAATCCTTGCTGCCCTTCACCTAAATATGTCTGTGCTTGAACAAATCTTGTCAAGACAAAATATTTTATGGGGGGAAGGCAGAGGACACTGACAATTTCGTGTTGGTGTAACTGAAGCCTTCACAGTTTAATCTGAAAAAATTATTCTGTGGATCATTTTTTTTATTTTGTTTTTCAAAACAGGAAGAAGGAAGAAAAATGTAGGAATATAAGAATACAGCCAAAACTGCTATGCAGGCACTGTCTAGGATGTCCTTCTCACCCTTCCACTGCTCCTCTGGGTCAATGGCTTCAGCCTGGAGGGAGTGGCAACGACATCCTGAGTCCTTCACTAGGATGAGTGTGTGTTTGTCCCAGTATTAACCAGTCTGAGTGAAATGATTGTGCAAACCATTCTGCTTAAAGTCCCTGAAGTCTTGATCTGGGAGGGATGGCTGTGGTGTGCTGTGAGAACACAGACAGGCTGAGGCTCAGCATGGTACATTGCTGGGGCTAAGCTTTTCATCTAAAAGATGAGGGGCAGGTAAAGAGAGAAGGACTCTGGAGTCTTATCCTCATCTGAGAGCAAAAGCTCTCATGTTGTGTGCTGCAAAGTTTAATAGCTCTGTCAGACACATACTGGTGGATTTAGCTCCATTCTGCTGGAGGTGTCAGTTCTGGACCAGTGTCAGCTGGTATGTAACCCAGTTTGCAAATCAGCATATAAGTCCATCTGCACAAATGAGAGGTTTGCAGCGGCCATGACTGCGATGAATGAAGAATGGAGACAGGAATGGGCTCACTAAACTTCAGTGGTAAAGAGAGAGCTTCAGCAGGGTCAAGAACATCCAAAATAATGGTGGTTTAAGCTGCAGCAGCCCTTGTTTTCCAGCCTGTATTTTGCCTGAGTCCTCACCATCTGAAAAATTTCATGTAGCTATTCAACATCGTTTGTAGCACATCGTTTGTGCTAGATTTTTCCAGAACATTTCATATTTTTCAGTAATCATAATGCAAAATATCAACATTTTGCACAGCCTTTCAGAATAAATTTGGGACATAACATATCAAATGCCACAACAGTTTGAAACTTTTGTTGAAATTAGCCTACATTTTTGCCAAACTTTTATTATTTTGTTGCCTGAAAACTCTGAGCTGGTGAAAAGGAGGTTTTTTTGCCCCCCAGGTAATTTATTAAAAAGCCTAACTAATTGCTTTTTGCAGCTCTTTGGAAAGGCTTATCACAGATAAAGAGCAAAAGAGTTCATTCTTGCCAGTAAAACTTTGGACTGGTTTGATTGCCAGAAGTCTATTAATCAGTAAGGGAAGTTTTTCAGATTCTGTGGGTGAGAGAGAACCTAAAGGGAAACATCTTGATACTATTTTAATTTTAGACCTCAAATTACATACCTCTTTATAATGTAATTAATTTTTTCCCCTAAGGAAAAAAATACCCATACTTTTTGTGATAGTAGTGTGATAGTAAAACACTGAACTGGAAAAGCAAAATTAATCCCAGAGCAGTAGGTTATAGTCCAAGCCCAGATCTGAGTTTAGTGAACAGGATGAAATGTCTTAGCTTTCACATGTTCCCCTCCATTAGTGTCCTTAATTTATTTTGCAGATAAAAGGTTAAGTCCTTGAGCTGCCTGTGCTTTGGATCTAATCCACGTGTTTATTATGGAAAGAGCACGTATCTCCATCCTTGGAGATAATCAGAACTTGTCTAGTCATGACCCTGAGCAATCCGACCTAATTTTAACGCTGAATCTAACTTCAAGGTTGGCCCTGCTTTGAGCAGGGATTGGGCTAAATGAGATCAGGAGGGTCCTTCAGGCTGAGGTTTCTCTGTGAGTTTCTCTGTATGTGTCCTTATATGTGTATGCAAACAGGTACCGAGAGAAGTACCTTAGCTCCAGGCTAAGGATATAATTTACCATGAAAACATCAGTATGAGATTTGTCTTAAGGCGCTCTGGCCAAATCAGTGAATGAAGAAACCTGTTGTCATTTATCTTGCTATTCTAAAGCATGGAAGTATGGAAGATCAGCCATAGGACAAACAACCCAACTGAATAAAGATTCCTATTTATGGATTCCTGTAAGGTAAATTTATTTTTCCCAAGATAATTGTGGTATCAAGAAATTGGATATTTTGTCTTGGAGGGAAAAAAAATTGAGAAACAAACTTGAGTCCTGGGTGTTTTGGGCATTTCTAGCTCCAAAGCAGGCAAATCTGTAAGTCCTGCCTGTCTGCACAGCCACAAGTGACCCACAAATGCAAGACAGTGGTGATGGCCTGAGACACAGGGTGGAGGCAAGTTGTCGCCACCAGCCAGTCTTGATCAGGTTCGCTGATGGCTGTTTGCACTTTCCCTAATTTTGTTTACCTCCCTCTGTTCCTGATGTCCTTCATCATCTTCTTTTGTCTGCCAGATGCTATTATCCACAAACAGCACTTAAAATCCCACATAATCCTTCCTAAATGGCCAGAATATGTGTGCTAAAATATGTGTTTGTAGGAGAAAACATACTGTTAGGAGAAAAATCCTCCAAGGACATGTTACTGTGTCTTGGTTTTTCAATATAGAAACATAAAACTACTCCAAGTTTTGGAAAAGAATAAGAAACTTTGAAAATCAGATGGATTTTGACAGGTGTTCAAAACTAGAATTATGGCAAGCACTTCTTCAGTCTGATCTCTGAGGGTTTGGTGCTTCTTAGGGGCAGGCTGTCATCTGTGAAGCCTGAAAACCTTGTAATCTAATGCTCAGCTGCATTCAGAGAAAGTTGTGTAGGAAGATGAAAATAATTTTGCAGTGGGTTGCTGCCAGCATCAGTCAATGTAACCCTGTGTCAGTGCAGATTTACTCCTTCTTTCAGCAACTATGTGTAGGATGCCAGGACAGCAAAGTAGTCACTAGTGTACAGTCCTGCAGTGAAGAGAAAAACCCCCAAATCCAGATAGCACAGAGCAAAGTGAAGATCTGCCTGTCTAGAAATTCCTCAGAAATGTCTGTGTTATTTCTTTAATTTATAGCAGGAAGTCTATAGCTTAAAATGCCCTGATATTCAGATCCAGTATTCGAACGCTAAGGAGCATAGCAGTGTTTGAAAAAGGAAAAATAGTGAGAATTAAATTGTGGCAAATCTGTTTCATTAGAAATGAGGTTTTGGTGAAAGGGAGTGTGATTAATGCCAGCCTCACAGGCAGTACCCATTTCTGCAGTGCTTTGCCACAGAAGGTCACTGTAAAAACAGCATGAAATGATGTTTCTGGAGACAAGTTCAATTTATTATCTTGAAAGGAAATATTTAAACTAGAAATGGAAAAGCCATCATGTAAAATGGCTGTGTCTCATGCAAGCCTTTCCTGTTTTCTCATTAACTTGCTTTGGCTCTCAGCAAATGAGGTCAAAGCTAAAATGTACTATAAAATCCCTAAAAACTAGCACTGAATATAACCTTTTCTCCCTTGTTAGCATTTCTCTTTGATTTCTTTCCTTCTCTTAGTGATGCAGATCATCCTCAGAGATGATGTGAAGGCTAGAGCAGCAATGAGGCAGGTGCCAACTGGGATTGTCCCCATATGGAGCCAGGTGGGGGTGAATGATGCTCTTGCACTGGGGCAGGAGTTGGAGTGAGCAGCTGCCTGGGCAGCAGTGCTGGCAGTTAGAGGGCTTGGGCAGTGATGCAAGGGTGTACCTAACCAGTAGGTTCATGCCTGGAAAGCTAGTGGTGCAGTCCCACATGGCAAGCAGGTACAGGAACACATAAGGTGATGTAAAGATTATGAGAGATCATAGGATCATAGGATGTTAGGGGTTGGAAGGGACCCAAGAGATCATCGAGTCCAACCCCCCTGCCGGAGC
>JAOXOE010035093.1:0-44410 GCA_028565055.1 Phoeniculus purpureus
TCACCTCGGAGCCTCCTCTTCTCCACACTGAACAGCCCCAACTCCCTCAGTCTGTCCTCATAGGAGAGGTGCTCCAGTCCACTGATCATCCTCGTGGCCCTCCTCTGCACATGCTCCAGCATGTCCATATCCCTCCTCTAATAAGGGCTCCAGAGCTGGACACAGTTCTCCAGGTGGGGTCTCACCAGAGCGGAGTAGAGGGGGAGAATCAGCTCCCTCGACCTGCTGGCCACACTCAACTGTCTGCTTCCATATTTTTAAAAACAGCCTGATCCTACATTTTTCCCCTATATAGACAATTATCAACATTTCTTTACAGCCCTTTGCAGTGGTTTCTTAGATAAACCATTGCCTAGTGTCTTAGAGATCCAGTCTCCAGTACGAGTGGGCAATGATTGCCAAAATAAGTGTCTTCTGCAAATATGTAGAACGGAATGAAAGGCAGCAACACTGGGTCAACACTTCCAGTATCAGTCTACTATTGCTGGTTTTCTGGCACTTTCACTTATAATCTGATGAACATCAGTGCAAGCTTGAAATACTTTATCTAGTGTCTGTCAAGAATACTCATACTGCCCTTTGCCTGAACAACGCATTATGCAAATATTTTGAAGTCAGTAAGTACTGAAGTTAAATAATGAAGATCTTTTCAAAGACTTGCGTATTTAGCAGTTAGTTATTCAATTTAAAGCACGGAATTCTCGGTCTCTGTGGGATTTGGGTCTCCATGAAGATTTTAGGGGGGTAAATTGGAGTTTAATTTTAAGTCAACTGGGTTGTTTAGTGTTGTTTAATTGTTCACATGGAAGTAGTTCTAGGGAAACCTGTGTAGTCACTCAGAAAAAAACGTCATCAGTGGTTTTCCAGAGCAGAAAGGAAATGTTTGTTTTTAATACTACACATATGAGTGTTTAAATGTCTTTCATGAACTAAATAAGAACTTTGCAAAAAGTACTGAACTTCAACTGCTGTTGTACAAAAGGGATTGAAAGTGGAAAAAGGCCATGGTGGGCAGCCTGCTCCGAAGACAGCGGCAGAATCCCAAACAAAAGGAGCCAAGAAAAAGAAGGCAGAGAGTCCCAAACTAGGACACAGTACATTTAGTAAACTCTTTAGACATAAGGTCTGTATGAAACTAGCAAGAAGAGAACCCTGAGCAGTAACAGATGGCTCCTGTCACAGAGCAAAGTTATTTAATTGGTAACTGAAATCAGCATCTGGCCAGCCGGGCCAGTGCTCTGCAAACCACTGCTGTGAGCATTTCTGTGCCACACAGTAACGTGTCTTCACGTGCAACATCTCTCTGTTTAAACCATCTGTGAATTCAGGGTTCTGAAACAATTCCTCTAACCTTGTCCACTGTGTGCATCCCCAGTCACACTGACTAACCATGCCTAACTTCCCTGGACACCTAAAAATACAATCAAAGGTACTGACAAACAATGTGCTACACAGGTGTGGACAGCACCTGTAACTGTAGGACGGGTTTAAGAGCCCAGTGCAACTACAACGAAGGCTTTACGGTCCCCATTGCATTAGCATGTACTGTCGTGTGGTTAAAATTGGTGATTTGGTGAACTGGAATATCTGATATGGCACAGAGGAGGCTGGAAGATGTCGTTTCCTTCAGAAATAGTTGTTTTTCTTGCTTGCAGTTGAAAGTAATTTTTGACTGTGTTTGAAGTTTAGTTTGGATGGAAGAAATCCTTTTCAAGGATGCTTTAAAATGAATAAAGTATTCATTTTAGAGTTGTTTAAAATGAATACTTTTTGTACAAATGACTTTTTCAGAGGACATCAGCTTTCACTTTACACCATTTTTGGTCTCAAGGTCCATATTTGGGCATCTCTGCATTCTCTGAAGATAATGTGCTCTGGTGTTCTGTGGTGGGGAAACAGAAAATTGTAGCCCAGAGGCAGAGAATTTGTTTCAGGCTCAAAGAATGCAGAAGCTGAGACCCTTCCACTGGGGGAGGAAAGCAATTAATACTTAATGTTCACTCAAAACACCCACATGGAATTTTTGGTGAGTAGGGGGCTTTATAATCAAGGGCACAAGGCAAAGGGAGTCCTTGAAATATTTTCCAAACAAAAATGTTCCCACCACTGTCTCACTTTTGAGATAAAAATGTCATCTGCACATAACTTGAAGGAACATTGATCTTCCCAATTGATTTAAGTCCCCAGTTATTGCCGAAAGTTTGAAGTTAAGATCTCCTGTTGCCTACATGACATTGATAATAGTTTTGATATTTATTAGAACTTAAATACTTCATAATAAGTTGGGGCTTCCTGGTAAAAAACACACCTGGCCAACATTTTATGACCTCTTCAACAGTTTGAAATCTTGCAGTAGGTTGTTGGGAGTGATTCTTGGGTTTTTTTTTGTCAAGTTTGATGGAGTTTTAAAGGCTTTTTGCCTGCAATTAAAGCAGTTCTCTTGGAGAAATGCAGCAGCACTAATTTTTTTACACCAATGAAATCTGCCTTATTTATGTAATTACTTTTTACATTATTTTTTCTTATTTCTTTAGTTCATATTCACAGCTTAATAGGTAATTAATTCCTTTATTTGAAGTTATCAATTTAATGCATGTATTCCCATCTAATTTTAGGTACTTCACTGTCTCCTCTGAAAGTTCTTTCTCTGGAAGTCTTCAAAGTGCACCACTTTGCACCTTAGTTAAAATAGATTGACTACTAGGTTAACAGAAACATTGTTTTTCAGTGTCCTGTGTTTACATGAACACTAAAGCAACTTGTTTTCAAACAGCAGCATGCATCCTAATACAGATCTATAACATAATCTGATACAATATGATTTGACCCTCTGACCTCAAAGACTGACTTTGGATTGCATTTAACAGCTGGATCCCTGTCTCTCCTTTTATTCCCATTGCATGCCAGTTTTGTAGTGTAAGTGTGCTGATTTATGGAGTTTTCACTTGGAAGAGAAGGGTTAATCCCTTATTTTCAGCATTAGTACTTGTGTGTGGAGCTTGTGGCATTACACTGCTTGCCACTTGCTCTGGATCTTGTTCTTTAAAGCTAACCACAAAATGGAATTCTTGGCTCCTGCAGAATAATTCTCGCCTATTCTGTGAAGAAATCTGTAGAGCTGTGACAGGCTGCCTAAACCTGCGGTGCTGCCCTCACATTTTATTGGCATCTGGGGCTTGCTACTCCTCTTTTTGTATGGTTCAGATACACATCTTCGGTGTAAGCTGTACTGGATGTCAGTAGTATGCATCACTGTCTGGGAAAAGTTGAACCAATTTGATCCTTCCTGGCTTCATGTATTTTGGTGAAACCAGGAGACTCACTACTGTGAATGGTTTTTTTACCAAAAAGTAAATCCATCCTAATACACGAGTGTGAGTAGATAGACTAAACCAGTCTCCAGCACCTGCAGTGCAAAGCTTCTCTTTGTAGAGCTGCAACTCTGCTTCTGAGTTATAAAGCCACTGCTGTTCAGTGTCCTCTGCTTCCAGGCAGTCATCTGCCTGTTTTGTATCCCAGAAAGCAGAGCTTCCCGTGCTGAAGGCGATGTAAGCACGTCCTAGACTGGTATGCAATTCCCCTAGTGGAAAAGACCCAGCTCTGGCTTGTGTGTGTGTGATGAAAGCTGCACTCACAGACCCAGCTCAGAAAAATCTGCGAATATTTTAAAACCCTGTGTAATGACTTACCTGAAGAAAATGGGAATGGATATGTAAATACATGTATTTTTTAAAGAACAAGTTATGGGCTGTAGATGCAGCAGCATGAGCACTTCAGTGCAAGGCTGCAATGCTGCTGCAGGTAGAGAGAGGGATGGGAGCTGGCAGTGCCTTCAGGCAGCCCCATCACTGCCAGGGATCAGTTTCCATGGTTGCAGGAGCCAGGACTTTCACAAACATTCACTAAATATAAAGTAATTTGTGACACAGACAATTCCTGAACTGTGTAACTGTGAGCACTGACATTGCCAGAGACAGACTTGTCTTTGTGTTTTGTTTCCCTTCAGGCTACAAAAGAGACCCAACAGACAACTAATACCAAAGTGAGTAGGATGATTCAAGTTATCTGTCTGAATAATGCAGTCACAGGGGAATTATTCTCACTGTCATTTTCAGTCTCAAAGACAGTGTTTTCATTTCTTTAACAATTAAACATCTGTGCTGTAAAGGGTGAGTTGCTATGTTACTTTCTTCCTCTACTCGAGGTGTTATTCCATTTGAAAGGATGGGGATGCAGCCCATAAACTACACCTTGTTGCCTTGTATGCCCTGTGCAGTTGTGGTGATCTGTGTGCTTACCTCTGGTACCAGGTGATGCCCAGGTGTGCTGCAGGTGTCTTGTCCTTCACACGTTTCTAACAGCCCTTGTGTTCTTGTTTTTTTTCTAGAGCCCTGAACAGCAGCAGCCTGTTACCTCTATAAAATCAGATAAAAATGTCCCTTCTCCTCAAGAGCCACAGACAACTAAGCAGACCATAAAAGCCCCTGAACCTGCTGCTCAACAGGAGGCAGTGGCCAGTGAAGCCCCCAAAGAGGTGACAAAGGAGAGATCATCATCCACTCCTATTCCACTGAGCAAGCTCTTCTGGAAAAAAGTATGTATGAGTTTCAGAGCTGCTCCATCTCACAGCTCTGTTTTCATGCAGTGTTTAGAGTTACTGCTCAGCACAGAGCTACAACAAAGCTGTCAGGTCTGAGCTGAGCGTATCCCACGTGCTAAATGCACAAGATGCATAAACAATATTGCAGAATTACTCTGGTTGGGAAAGACTCCTGGGATCATCAAGTCCAACTATCTACCCTACCTTACAAGTTCACCCTTAAACCAGATCCCTTAACACATCATCCAAATGATCTTTAAATACATACAGGGATGGCAACTCAACTACCTCCTGGGAAGCCCATTCCAGTGACTGACCACCCTTTCTGTGAAAAAATTCTTCCTAATATCAAGCCTAAACTTCCCCTGTTGTAACTTGAACCCATTCTCTCTTGTTCTATCACTAATTGCTTGTGAGAAGAGACCAGCACCACCCTCTCCACAACACCCTTTCTGGTAGTTGTAGAGTATGATGAGGTCTCCTCTCAGCCTCCTCTTCTTGAAACTAAAGAACCGCAGCTCTTTCAGTCTTTCAAGCTCATGGGATCTGGGCATTTGGATAGTAACAGTCAGGTTTCTCTTCTAAAAGAATCTGTTAAAACTCCAATAATTTTTAAATTATATAATGGAAGAAGAAATGTTCTTCAACATTTGTTAAAAATCCAACAGAAGTTGCAGCATTCTTTAACAGTGATGTCTTTAATAGAGACATAGCTATAAAAATCCCCTCCTTTTTATGAGGAGTCTTTGCTGTAGTTCTACATGTCTGAAAACCTGGAATCTGGTGGGTCTCTTATTCAAAAGAAAAAGTTTTATACAAGAGTAGATCAGTCTGGGGACTGAGGCCAATTGCTTGGGAAGACACACTAAATAATTATTTTAACTAAAATTAGCCCTAGCTTTGAGAACAAGGTTCCTGTTTCCATGATCCTGAGCGGTTTATAAGCTAAAGGTTTATTCTTTTCTCATTTCATTTAAGAGAAGAGCTGCATTAGACTTTACTGAATCACTGTATGTTGAATCACTGCTTTCCCGGGCTTCTGTTCAAGTCCAAATCCCAGAAAGGAACTGTGTCCAAACACACAGACGCTGACTGAGCTGCCAGCCCTGAAGCTTCTGCAGCCTTGTGTTCCCTACTGAGCAGTAGTACTGGAGATACACTTTGAGTATGGTACTTACAATTGAAAAAAGTAGAGGTATTTAGATATATAAACATGCCTGAAAAAGAATCTAAGCTTGAAACACTTGTTTTCTGGGATTTAATTTTCTGGGCAAACCAAGCACTTAGAATGAGAGTGAACTGGTGAAGAGGGAGATGGAGGTTCTTTATAGTTATTGCTGCAGAAACCTCTTCTAGCATCTGAGTACTCTGGTGTATTTGAAAGCAGAGATGGGAGGCAGGATGCATGCTGAACATCAGGATGAAATAAGGAAAAAACCAGAGGCTTTCTGGTAAATGGTTGTATGCAGGTCAGTGTAAAATTGAGAGTAATAAATCTGCTCTGAAGTTCAGTAATTTCATTACGAAATAACAAGGTCTTTTGTGTTTGTAAAAGAAAAAACACGTTAGAAGGGGAACGATTTCTTGCAGAACAATAGTGAAAACCACTGCTGTGGAGGAGAAATTGGCAATGATGGTTGGTTTAGGAAAAAATTAATTTGATAAGTTTTTGTTAAGATTTCAAAAACTTTATTTTGAAAGATTAACCCAGACAAATGCAGTTCTAAATATTTTACTAGTCTGTGTATAGGCAGGTTACAGAGCACTGGAACAGGCTGCACAAGGATGTTGTGGAGTCATCTTCTCTGGAGACATTTAAAACCCACCTTTTATGGATATGTTCCTGTGCAACTGGATCTAGGTGATCCTGCTGTGGTGGGGGGATTGGACTAGATGATCTTTTGAGGTCCCTTCCAGTTCCTAATGTTCTGTGATTCTGTAGGTTCTGCCCATGGTCAACACCAGCTCCCCATCTATCATATGATAGCTGAGCTAAACCAGGTCTTGATACCTACCTTCTGTTTCTTTTAACCATCTAACAATCCTCATGTGAAGACTGGGGATCGCAAACATCTCAGGGATGTAAACCTTGTACAGAATTTTTCTTCCACTTCTGTTTTTTCATAATGCTGAGTGGACTCACAGAACTTTCTATAACTCCAAGTGGGTTTTGTTTGCCGTCAAAAATGTTAAGAGCTAGTTAAATAGTTTGTGTCAATGCACTGAACTTTGTGAAAAAGCACATTTCTGCTTGGTTAAATCTTCCTGGGTCTGGGATTGTGCTGAGATCAAAGGTTTTCTCAAGTTTTCTGGAGTAAATTTCTTCAGTAGAGCACTGAATTTTTTAAAAATAACAAAAATCTGCCTGCCTGAGCACTGAATCCTTACCTTTAAAAAACTGATGCTTCCTTACTGGATTTTCTTGGCAGAGATTAATATGCTATTTCCTTTGATGAAAGACCCTGGTGACCCAGTCAGCTTGAAGCTAAAAAAGAAGAGGATAGATGTTTAAAAAAAAAATCCTTAGACTACATGTTAGCTTCAAACTCAGCTTGGTTCGAAGATTCTCTTTTTTTCTGCAGTGATTTTATCTTTCTTCTAGGACATTTAATATACTGTCCTTTTGCTAGGCCAGAGAATCGAACCTACAACTGTTCCAAGGAGGTGTGTAATTTAGAGTCATGTGTAGTCTTTCTTTTGAACTAACGAATCGCAACTGCAACACTCAATAGATCCAGGATTGAGATCCAGCTTCTCTCTTTCCAGGCAGTCTCTTAAATATTTATCTTCTGATGAGCTTTCACTTCAAAGTAAAGCTAATGAAGTGCTGTCAACACATTGCAGTTAATGCTGCTTCCCTGACTACAGACGAATAAATATGTAAAGGAAAAATCCTTATTCACCTCCTCAGATGGAAACCACTTTGACTGTATTTGCCCCATTTCCTGGTCAGTCTGCAGAAGAATTTTTATAGCTGTTACTCAAATGTTTGCCATGCCAGCAGTTTTTAGTTTTACATATACATTAATAGGAAATTACAGCTAGTAATTCCACGTACTTGTGTTGGAACCCTGGCTTCAGGACCACGTACATATCTGATCTGGGCAAAGAAACATGACGCTTCATTTATATCTGATCAAAGAATGTCAGGAAGTGATGGAGGACAGTGATTGAGGGAGTATGATTTAGACTGCTCGGTGAATTGTCTTTAAAAGCAGATACTTTTTTTTAATAAGAATTTTTGGCTGTTGCAATTCTGTTGCCGCATAAACACAGAAGAATTGTGCCCTTTCTACTGAGGGGTATTTATGTGCTGATAAAGCAGCAAACAGTTAGCTATTAGGTGAAGTAGTGTAACGTTTTTATTGCTGAGCCTGCAGCCATAGGAAAGTAAAGATAAATACTTGGGTGGAGTATGTGAGGTAAATGTTAAAATTACCCAGGACCTACCAAGTTTACACACTCCCATCCTGGAATATACCACCATCAGGCAGGAGAGAAGATGATTGTGGATGTTTTGCTGGGTAAATGCATGAAGGTACTTGAAAGAAAATTTGTCTCTGGCTGAGGGAGTGAGAAGAACAACAAGCAATGGGCTTGTAGGGCCCATTCCACAACTGGCTACTGGTACAGCTGCTAATCTTAGAGCAGGGAGAAGCCTCAACCTCCTCAAGCCGGCAAATAAAAACAATAGGACATGTGAGTCAGAACTGCTCTCCTGGGCTGTTCACACACCACTGTAGTTTAACCACAAGCTGACAGTGGTTTATACCACAGTGGTTAATAGTCTGAGCTGTTTGAGCTAAAGATCTGCTGTGTGGCACCTTCAGGTCGCAGCTGCAGGTCACAGGTTGCTTCAGGGTGGAGATTCAAGAACATGTGGATGGCTAAAGCTGAGCTGTCTTAACTGCAGCAACCTCTGTTGCCTTTGCATTGGCAAAGGCGGGCAGGAAGGTGGGTTAAAGTCTCTGTAACCCTCCCTGTTTCCTGCCTGCGAGTTTGTGAGCGGTAGGAACAGATCTCAAGCATGACTGCTCTTTTAAGTGAAAATTTCTTGAGCAAAAGGTCATCTCTCATATACATTGTTAAGATAAAAGAAAAGCTGCTTCAGAAAGAAGATATGATCCAGGAAAAACAGGAGAGCTGTTCCCTGTGACTAATGAAATGCAGTGGAGAGTGCCAGGTCAGGCTCCAGCACAAGATCAAAACCAGGTATAGTGTTTACCTCAGTCTTGAAGAAAGATACAACAAGCAAAAGAAAAACTCCCATCAAATTCATCCAGGTCACAAAATAAGTTGTATCCTCATAAGGCAACAATTTGTATAGTGAGCAACCTAGTTAAGAAAATGGTATTGTGATAATTCTCCAAAGCAATAGGAGGGTTTGTAAGCACCAGAACATGATTCAAAGGCTAGAGCCACAATTTCCACCACAACTTTTAAGTAAGCTCGTTACTGAAAGAAAATTATGGACTCTTCCATTTAAGAGATGGAAGAAAGCTTCTCAAACATAGTGAAATAAAGAGCCTAATAAACCCCTCTTATGAAACAACTAGCAAATACAAATTAAAATATTATTTTGAAAAAGAAAACAAAGATAGTTCTGTAAGGGGAAGAACAAAGGATGGCGTTCATCTTTCTTCAAACAAATATATCTTGAAATATTTTCTAAGCTTGGCAGAGTGCCTTTAAAAAAAAACCAAAGTAACCCAGAAGTGCTTCTGTCTCTGTCTTACACAACAGCAATAGCTGCTGACTTAGGCTGAATTTATTACAGAAAACTGGAAGCAGAATTTGGATCCATGAAGCCAGCAACCTCAATTGATGCAGTTTATAGATACAAGGAGGTAGCTTCTGTAAGAACATGTATGCAAGCATCAAAGACTCATGAAGCCAATAGGGCTGTCTATTCACAAATTGTTATTCAACACAAATTACAGTTCCTTCCCAAAACTAGGCACAGAACTTGTTAGAACTTTTGGGTTCCTCCTGGATGAAGGAAAGAAACTGGCCCTTGCTCTAACATCATTCAATGTTTGTCTTCATCTTCGTCACATTCTTCCTAAACTTTCAATTCCTGCCAGAAACACCTTGGTGATTCTCTGCAGTGCACAAATGAAGACTTGTCTTGTACTTTCTTAGTGGAAAAGGGAAACAAAATGGAAAAAATCTGTCCTTTAAAGTGTATCAGAAAGCCTTCAGAGTTTGGCATTTCACCTCGGGATGCATTTGTTATCAGTGGTGACACTAGTGCCATTGCACAGCAATGGCTGGAGAGACAAAACTCATTTGGGCTGCAGCTGGAGCAGTGCAGCAGTAATGTGATCCCAAACTCTAATCTTTGAATGATGAGCTCCCAGCAGCTAGGTTGCTGCTTTATTGAGCCACTGTTTCAACTCATAGAATTAATCATTTCCTTCAAGCAAATAGATGGTGGATTGATTATATGTGTGTGTGAATAGGCAGAAATATAGATTTAAATTATTATAGATCGATTATCTCAAAAATGTTCATAAATATAAATTACATCTGCAATTCTGTGGGGAAGCTGGCTGTGCTGCAGTCATCTCAGGCAGCGGGGGACCAGGAATATTTATTCCCTCATCATTTTCCTCCTCCTACCCCAACTCATGTTCATTTCTTTCACAAAAGAGAGAGCAAATAACAAAGCAATGCTGCTGTAGAGCAGTGAGTCTCCATTTTGCATATGAGGTCCCTCCGACTTAAGTAGAGTATGATAGAACTAAAAGGTATAGTACCAAGAGAAAAATGCACCAATGCATTGAGTTTCTTCTATGTGAAGGACTACATCAATTAGGATTTTACTTGTGTTTTGGCTCAAAAAAGTGCTGTCAGAAAGGAAGACGACAGGAGCAAACAGAATGACTACTGTAATATAAGAGGTTGTCCTGATTTGCACAGGAGACATCAGTCATTGCTCAAAATAAATATGGTAGAGTATTAAACAAAGTATTTTGGTGACAAACAGAAATAAAGCCACATAAATCATACCTTAGATGCATAATCCTTTGCCAGAGGATGCTTCTGGATCTCTGGAATTCAGAAAATGTTTAGCTAAGTTTCTGAAAGAAAAAAAATCCATCAAGGACTAGTAAAACATAGATACTACATGGGAATCACCAAGTTGAGGACAATTGGAAAAGTATATAAGGGCAGCAGTACTGTAGCTGCTGCTGCTGCTGCTGCTGCTGCTGGAGAAGAGACACATTTTTCACCCCTCTGAGTCAGGATCTGGAGCTGATGTGCTCATTGGTATGATCTTGTAAATTGGTCTCTTGCTCATGTGGCTAAAATAATTTGGTCAAAATTAATATGAATTACATGTCAGTTCCTGCAAATACACATGCAAATTGTGAAATATCATTCTGAGATTTACTTATGGCAGTTCTTTCCTACAGTAACCATAACATGCATTTCAGCTGTAACCGTGCCATATGTTTAAGCAGCAGCATGTGTTGAAATGCTAATGCTTAGGGTAACCACCTCTGTTTGATTCAGTATTGGAGGCTGAGGGTGTAGCTTACCCTGCTTTTACAACACTCTGCACCTTTTGCAATAGGCTGCAAAATTATAAAGGCGCCTGCTCCAGGTCAAATTACCTGGTTATTAGCATCATGGCTTCTTTATATGGCAGAAAGGAAGACACTTCTTTATACAGCTACAGTGAGATGGGAATTAGTGGTTCTTGAGGGTGCAGAAGAATGTTATTTACCAGAGCATTTATAAGAGGCAGAATAGCCAGCTGAGGAAATGCATGTTGAGGCTCCTGCCCAGCTGTGCCTCCAGCTCCTGCAGCAGAAACGTGCCTGCTGTTCAAGTATTCTGCTCTACATAGATCTGGTTCAGTTAAACACATTGAGCGTTCCCAGGATAGCCTTGAGAAGGCTGTGGAATGAGGCACACGGGAGATTAATCAATAAATCTTATCAGGATCCATATTTTAGAGGAATGTACAAACCACATGCCACTGGTTGAAGTCCTATTATCATAGAAGAAACCTTCCAGTAATTCACAAAAGCTCAGAGGGTCCCAAAATCCTTCTATAAAGGCAACATTGCTGAGTACCCAGCAGCTTTCCTTGAATGCAGATGAGGGTCACCGCTATCAAAGAGGGTGACTGTGACCCATGGGATTAAGCGAAGTAATAGATGAGCTACTTAACTACCTTGTACCTCAAGAAGTCGTTTATATCTTTGAGAGTGAGGAGCTGGTGTTGCAAATGTGACCAGCCTGAGAATATTGTGGCTGGGCTGTTGTATCTCTAATTTGTTCTCTAAGACAGGTGCTAAACAGAGTTGTAACAATCAATGAAGTCCATGGTGTGTTTTAATTACTAAATCCTACTTTTTTTGTGTGCAAACTCCTGGCTATGATTTTTCTCATTCTTACTGAGTTTACCAGAGTGTCATCTACTCATGGCACACATTGCTGTAAGCAATTTTAATCTAGTTACTTTTTAAATCATAAATAAAGATAAATTATCGGTTTTGCACACTGGCACTGCAATTCCAGAAAGTCTATTTCTTCAGTTTAAACAAGTGCTTAAAATCCTGCCTGCTTATATCCTGTTGTGAATTTGGATGAATCAAATTCCTGAAGAAATCCATACAGGTATGTGGCATGAAAGCCAGCGAGTGTTTGTTCATGATGCACCAAGTGACCATACTACCAGAGTACTGTAATTGCAACGCTTTATAAAACCCCAGACCTCACTGATTAAGTCTGAACGATTTTTCCACTTCTTTAATGTTCCCCCCAAACAACCCCAGAACACATCGGAAGAGGCAGAGATCGTAAGCAATGAGAAAGCAGACGTGTCATTAGAAGCTGTGACTCCTGACAAGGATGAGAGTAAGAATCCAGAAGCCGCAGAAGTGAAACCCAGGAGAGAAGAGAGTAAAACCCCCAAAGCCAACATCCGGAAGTTTTTTAAGCTGGTAAGCAAGACCATGCCGAGGGTTCCAAAGGGGTGTGCTGCTCGCTGCGGGGCTGGGGGTGGTGGTTCTGGACAATTCTTTTGAAAACTCTCTTACAAATAGAGATCTATGAGTGGCAGTGGTTTGGGCATTGTGTGCCCTTGTCCCCTCGCAACCTCCACTACTCTCCCCGCCCCGCATCTTCCCGCATCCCCCAGCGCATCCCGCGTCCTGCACTCCCCTCTCGTGGCTCGCCCGGGAACAGCCCCGGGGCTGCTGCCACTCCGCACCCTCCGGGCTCTGCTATGGCCCTTCCTCTCCAACGAGGTGGAAAAAGGCGGGTCGAGAAGTCCGGGATTGCCACTGAGGCAGCCTTCAGCTGCAGAACCTGCTTCCTTAGGGACATAAGAGCCGAGCAGGTGCTCCTGAGGATAACCAGTATCGAATGGCCCCGCGCTGCACTGTGTTCACTGAGGTGCCTGCTTCAGGGAGTGGTATTTTTAGTAGTGAGACTTTTTTTGGCAACTTATGTAGGTTAGCTAAAGTGGCACATAAAAGGATACCATGGCTGCTTCACAGCAATATACAAAGCAGAGTCTAACCTTACTTCCCCAAAGAAAACTTGGAGGGAAGAAGGAAACCACCAAGGTGACAACATGGCTGGTGTCATCTTGTGGTTACAGGTACAAAGATGTCCTGAAAGATTTGGGTACCGACAGCCAGACAGTATTCCACACAAGAGTCTAGAGAAGTGGCCAAGGAAGAAAAGAATCCAAGTCTAGATCCAACACGTCTCTGATTAAAACTGTAGCAGGCCTTGAGGATTTAAATAGCAATTGATCTATTTTGGCAAGGTTTAAAATCTGCAATGGGAAGATTTCTATTTTAATCAGTGCTGTTTTCTTCCCAGGCAGCTACATAGTGTGGGTGTCAGAGTAGCTTATACATTAAAGTGTGAAAAACATCGTTTCTTATAACAAGATGCAGTAAATAGCCCAGGTTGTCTCCTCACAGGCACCTGCTGGCACATACAGCTGTGAACAGTCATGTTGTCAAAGGTGACAATTCTTAGATCAGAAGGTACATGCAACAAGCCAACTCCTGAATGATTTATTATTTACAATGACTGGTGATTCCTTTACTCTCACTTGTTTGTTTTAGCTTCATTAATGACAGGCAACCTCACTAATGTTTATAAACATGTGAAGGATGGGTGTCAGAAGGATGGACCCAGGCTCTGCTCTGTGTCATGTAATGATAGGTCAAGAGGCAGTGGGTGTCGGCTGGAACATAGGAGGTTCCACATCTATATGAGAAGGAACTTCTTCACAGTGAGGATAACAGAGCACTGGAAGGGGCTGCCCAGGGGTGTTGTGGAGTCTCCTTCTCTGGAGACATTTAAAACCCGCCTGGATATATTCCTGTGCAGCTTGGTCTAGGTGATCCTGGTGTGGCAGGAGGATTGGACTAGATGATCTTTCAAGGTCCCTTCCAATCCCTAATGTTCTGTGATTCAGCCCAATCCAGATACTTTTTGTTCTTCAGAGTTACTTTACAGTGGAGCCACTCTTGTGTATTCGAGACTATGAGTTAAAATTCTGAATAACAGCTGAGAACTGTGCACCCAATGTGCCTTTAATTTCACATACAATTTTACAAAATGAGTAATTTTGGAAAAATCTCAGTTTTATTCATTAATCCAGTGGGACCTGTGGTCATCCTGCACAGAGGCCAGTCACCATGGCACATGCTAGGCATGCAGAAAGTGTCCCAAGAGCACTGCACATCATGGCAACCATGACTTCAAATCATGTCACCCTACCAAAAATATAGCACTGATTAAAAAATACAGCTGTTCCACACCCATCTTAGTCATGGTGGAGGAAAGCAGACCTGTGTCAAAAGCAGTAGATGTAACGCTGTTCTAGTCAGAGCAGGGGTTTACTGCGGATTTTGGGCTAGAAACACAGAACTGGTGTGTAGGCAAATGTCTACCCACCTGGGAAACACGGCTGTATTAACTGTAACTGGCTTTGCAGGTTTTTTAAACCTTTAGTATTCATCTGCTCTACCTTTGGCTATTAATTTCCAAACAGATCACACATCATTTTAATACATGTATTGTCCTGGAGGTATGTGCCAGGCTGTTTCCTCTGAATAACTTTTGGATTGTTGGATCGCTGCCATGGTGTTGCGCACAGCTGGAGCTATGTAGCTGTCCCACAGCTTCGTGCCAACTGGCCAATCAGTGTTTCTGATTCCTAAGGCAGACAGAGGGATTCTAAGCCACTGCTAAACAACAAGCTTCTGTAAAGCTTTTGAACCAGTGGTGAGTGCTGAAAATGCATGAAATGTTTAAGACTCCAACACAGACTTGATTTTCTCATGAGGAAAAGTGGGGGAACCTCCAGTGCCGCGGGGCTGAGAGCTGAGTGCTGCAGAGATTCTTAATAGGGCTCTTCTGCTCAGAGTAGCCATGCTGGCAGACTCTGTATTGGAAGGTACAATTTTCACTCAGAAAAGGTCCGTTTCCACTGTATATTTGTCTTGAGGTCTGGCAACCCTACAGTAAAGGGTGTACAAAGTCAAGGAATTCCCAAGCCAGCTTTACAGAAGCTAGCTCACATCCCAGTAGCAGCGTAACTCTGCCATGGTGAGGCTCAGAGCAGAGTAACTTGAATGTTTGGGGGGCTGCCATTTGCAGCCTCTCCAGTCCTCAGGCTAATGTCATTAGCCTGCTGTTCATGCTAATAGTAGTTAATAAAAAACTGATTCAGGCACACAAGACCTCACACTACAGCTTTGGCCACAGCATGGACCTACATTTGAGGACCACAGCAAAGGGCCTGACATCAGACCATCCACTTGCGCTTTCTCCTTGTGTGAGGAACTCAGTCCTTAGCACCTCTTACCTGGGGATAAAATGATGTCTTCATGTGATTGCACCTGTTCAACCTCTTTCTCTTGGAAATCCGGACAAACCTCAGACAGTGTCTAATTGTATCTTGTGATGTTCCACCTCCCACTGTTAACACTGAGGCAGGAGGCTCCTACAGGTGTTGGAAATGCCTTGAAGGGGCATCAGAGCCTGTACAAATCCTGACATCCATGTGATGCAGTTATTGACTCGTCTAGTAGGTCCTCTCGGAGCTTCTCCTGCCTTATCACAGATGGAGTGGGCCATGAATTCTTACAAGATAGGATCTTAACAAGTACAAGGTTCTTAAGGTTCTGTGCTTATGCTTGTCCCTAAGAAGGAATGTGGCAGGGCTTCTTTGGTAAAACCCAGGCTCCTGTTTACTGATGCACTTTATTGTTGAAGTCTCCATTCTGGTGATAGATGGCTTCTTGCCTTGACTCCTGAACAAGTTTGACTTTTAATTTTACTGTAAAATGACTTTTTCCTGGGTCTTTCTTCTGCCTGCAGAAGATGATCCCAAGGTATTCTGATAACATCCACAGCTATGTTACACAGGTCAACCACTCGTGCCTAAGAAAAGGCAGCTTCTGCTTTTAATATCCAAGATTGGGACCTAGAAATTAAGTTTAATTCAAGTTAAATCTTATTGCAAGCCTCAGATAGACAATTCTCCGTGTGCCTCAGTTTTGACATTCTGCTCAGAGAGCACAAGCACAGGTCAACAGCTAGGAGATATTTAAATCCATAGCAGTGTAGTAGCCACTGTTGCCACAAAGATAGCCGTTTTGAGAACTGGGAGTAATTTACTTTGAAAGAGGCAGAATGTATCTCAAAAACTGCCTCCTGGCTTGCTCAGTACAGATGTCTCTTCTTATTTGTGGCTGTTTGCAATTGCATAGGTCACAAAAGTCATTGCTATGGTTAAATTGGGAGAGGGTTAACTACTGCTGTAGAAGCTATTGGGAAACTATAGACAGATACCAAGTATTAGTTTCAAGCCCTGTGATTCAATAAGAGGTGAAGAAATACCACTGCTATTTTATCTAACTAAGCCACACCTACAAGAATGTGAAATCTTGTGCTTCCAGATGAAATCCTCTCATGCCTCATAATCAAAATCAAATACCTCAGCCCCAGCACAGATGTCTTGATAGAAATGGCTGTACCTGAGTTAATGATCCCATGTTCCCTTCAAGGGCACTGGGTAGAGGTGAGCAGTTCTGAGAGCCTCTTAGGACATGTGAGATGATGTGAGCCCTGAAAGTTCCTGCTTTTCTCCATAGAATAGGTACAGAGACAAAGCGAGGTCAGATAATACTTTCCAGATACCTGTCTTGAGATGTTTTGTGGAGACAGGAAGGGTATAAAATGGCATTTTTTTCAACCAGAGTTAGCAGGATTGTCAACTGTAACCTAAGGCTGTAGCCTTTGTCCTCAGCTGGGGTAACTGGCAGCATGGCTGGTCTGAGGTGGTGTCGAGAATGGCTTCTATAAATAAAATGCCCATTTTCTGGATTAACAAAAATACTCTTAAGGGGGATATATCCTTTTGGAATAACAGAAAAGATTGCTTCCAATGTGTCTGCACTGTCTGTGCTGGCCTACTTCCCCAAGTAAATAAACTTTTTCATAGTAAATACCATTTGGAATGAAGACTAACTAGTTTATGTTGTCCCAACTCAAGTTTCCTTCATGAAACTATGGCAAATCTATTGCCTGTCTGCACCCTCCTCCATTCACAGGTATGTTGATCTACTCTTATTGCTGCAGAAAGCAGCAAACCCTTTCAGGAAGCTTTCAGCAGCAGCAATCCTAAATGACAAAAGGCGAGGATGAGAGGTCAGCAGTGCTCTAGAGGGAATTCCTTGTGAACATTACCTCTGCGTTTTACTGAAGGCAAGAGGGAACTTTGTCTAGGCGAATTTCTCAAGGTCTTCATCCTGTTATTTGTGTAAAAACAAAGAAAGTTGGGTTACTAAAGTTGGCTGAAGCAGGAGCTTGTTTTATCTTTTTTTCAGGAAAAAAATAAGTCACCAAGCGTTTGCTGTTAGAGTATGAACTTATTTTTTTCTGAAGGGATTCAAAGACTTGCTGAAATGCAAATGCAAACAAGATCTTATCTCAATACATCTTCATATGCTCTGGACTGAGTTTCTCTCATGAAATGTTAAGACAGACCACACTGTGCTTCCTCCTCCTTGTTTCTGCAACCTCTTGCACAGATAAAGAGTCACGAGCGTGAACACGCCAAAGACTGCACCAGCATGTTCCACAAAGAGAAGTTTTCCCACAATCTGTGGCAAAAAAATGAATTGTCATGGAGTGATTTAGTTCCCTGTCATGCTGCATATTAATTATCTGTGGTCTGATAGAAGCATCGGGGACTGAAATAGGTCCTTGCAGTAATACCAGGAGTAGGATCACGCTGATACTGTTGTTCTTCAAGTAACAAACTTATGAGCTGCAGAAAACCACAAATCCGCCTGGTCTATCTTTAGAACAAAAGTCACATCCTTTCATTGTTTTCATTGAACTTATGCAATGAAAAATGACATTTAAATTTGGGCACTTTGAATCTCCAGAGCTTATTTTATGCTTTACTGCTACGCTCTGTGGCTTATATGGTACTCAGGAGAATATCATGCCGAAGCCTCTAACACGCTTTTTAATTAAACATGTGCACACTAGTCCTTTTGTTTCTCTTGTGTTACTAATTGTAACTAAACCTTAATCTAGTTGTCGTAAATCTTGCATTTTTTTTCCTCACTAGCTAGTTAAACAGATTTTTTTCCTCATTTTTGAAATCTAGATGGAAACAGAGGATTGTACCTTAAAAACATCTTTCAGTCAAGTTGGTTCTGAATGACCTGCCAGTGCTGCAGCCTCAGGGTCTGCTCTGCTTGTCCAGGCTGGGAAGAGTGGGCACCAAGGAAAGGGTCAGGGAGATAAAGAGAAAAATTGCAAAAAAACTGATGTTGATAAAATATAAAAATATATCCATAAAGTTGAGTGGATTTTAATTATTCACGTGATGTGCACTTAGTATGATTGCTAAGTAGAAAGGGAGTCCCACTAGATCTTATAAGACAGATTTGCCTCTGAAAAGCAAGCAAAAGCTCTTTCCTAGAAAACTGTAGTTGCAGAGCTGATAGCACTGCCTTGTTTACTGGCTGATAGGATCTCTGGTCCACTGAGACCTCATTTATATTTCTCAGGCTTTAATGGGAAAACTGGCTTGTGAGGCAATCACTTCCCATAGAAAGGAACTAGCTAAAATCTACCGTGGAGACGTGGGTATTTCAAAAATGCTGGTAGAGGTCCTGAAATGTCTGGATTTGATTTAGTGTTGTGAAGAACATCCCTAAATCAAGCTTTGCGTTTTTTGATTCACGTGTGTTTTCGTATCGACTGAATGCCTCAAACAGGAACCCAGTCAGAAGTCCTATAATCCTTTGTTATTTTAGTCAGTCAAGGGTGATGGAGGGACAACCAGTTCAGAAGAGATAAATGGCCCAAGCCCCAGTCACCAAGTAAGTGCCTGGACTTTTTCATCTTTTGGTGATGGGTTGTTTTTTTGGTGATGGGTTGTTGTCACCTGTTTCCTTACAACTCTATCTTTTCTTAATGTAGAAATCACTGAAAGAGAAGTCCTATGTGCTTACTGAGCTTCACATACTTACATATTTCCTTACTTACCTCTTTATTTCACTTACTCATGCTATTAAAAAGGACTTAAAGGGTCACTATCAGATTTTTTAAAGGCTTTTTCTCACTTGTGTTCCTTTTTTTTAAGAATTAGTGTTTTCTTGTTCATTTTATCCCTATCTCTGACTATTATTTTAGTGTATGCATGTACATTTGCCTGAGCAGTGATGGAACACACACAGCTAGAATAATTTTACCTTTGCTAAAGGAAGGATCATTTAGGTGGAAACTCTATAGAAGAGAAATGAAAGTGAGAGTGAGAACTGTGCACTGCAATTTAACCAAAGCTGTGAATTCCACATTTTTCATCTGTTTTTGCATCTTTCGTTCTGCATTCAGAAAAGCTACACCAAAACCTGAGGTGTGACCTTTATGTTATATTCTTCATGGCTCTAAAAATGTTTCAGAAAAATCATGTTTTCATTAGAAATACAAATACTGTTACCTTTTCTGAGAGTCAAACCCTCATCTGGTGCAAGTCAAGGATAATTCTATTCAGTAAGGAGAGATAAAACACAGTTTCTGTGTGTAGATAGAGAGTTTCCTTTCACCAGAGAGAAAAACTTCCAGAATCTTATTTTTTTAATGGATATTACAATTATTTTCTCACTCCTCTCATTTTCATGCCATCCTATGATATTAAGGTTGATCATCATCTCTGCCTGTGCGCTCCACATGAGGTTCAACAAGTCCAAGTGCAAGGTTCTACATCTGGGTCAGGACAATCCCAAGCACAAATAAATTCTAGGTGGTGAATAGATTGAGAGCAGCCCTGAGGAGAAGAACTTAGGGGTGTTGGTAGATAAGAAGCTCAACGTGAGCCAACATTGTGTGAAGGCAGCCCAGAAGCCAACTTTCAAAAGAAGTGTCACCAGCAGGACAAGGGAGGGGATTCTCCCCCTCTACTCTGTTCTTGTGAGACCTCACCTGGAGCACTGCATCCAGTTCTGGAGTCCCCAGTATAAGGACATGGAACTGTTGGAGCAGGTCCAGAGGAGGCCACAGGGATGATCAGAGGGCTGGAGCACCTGTCCTATGAGGACAGGCTGAGGGAATGGGGGCTGTTCAGCCTGGAGAAGAGAAGGCTCTTACAGCAGCCTTCCAGTACTTAAAGAAAGCTACAGGAAAGCTGGAGAGGGACTTTTACAAGGGACCTTAGTGATAGGACATGGATGAACAGTTTCAAGCTAAAAGAGAGGAGATTTAGCTACAACTTTAGAAATAAATTCCTCACTATGAGGGTGGTGAGATCCAGACAAGTTGTGGATGTGCCCTACCTGGAAGTGTTCAAGGCCAGGTTGGAACTAGGTGATCTCTGAAGTCCCTTCCAACCTAAAAAATTCTGTAATTCTGTGATCCATGAGTTCCTTCTCCAAAACCACCCCATATGTAGAAGAGATGGCACTCCAGCATTTATTGCCTATTTCATACAACAGCTCTGTGAAAGCATCTGGGTAAGGGACTACAAGTTAGAATCCTGGATCTACTTTTTATTATTTTAATTAGCAGCCAGTTTCCTTTCATTTATTTTAAATTAACTTACTAGTCATCTTCTCTTGCTTTCATTGCTATAAATTAGCATAATTTGATTCCACAAAGTAGCTCAAGGAGGGCTGTAGCTGCTGTTGACTCTTTCCTTTTCTAGAATTTCTGTGAAATTACCTCCTTAAATTATGCTGTCTCATCTCTGGAATGTTGTGCTGCTTCTCTTTTCATCGCTGCCGTTCTGTGTGCTACAGAAATGCTTTACAGCACTGATCCAGAGTCTGCAAAAATGGGGGGGGCCCTGCCTTTTGCATGTAAAAAGCAG
Source organism: Phoeniculus purpureus (assembly GCA_028565055.1). Taxonomy (NCBI): domain Eukaryota; kingdom Metazoa; phylum Chordata; class Aves; order Bucerotiformes; family Phoeniculidae; genus Phoeniculus; species Phoeniculus purpureus. The sequence continues at coordinate 20,973 of JAOXOE010035093.1, forward strand.
TTTTGGATTAACACCTCCTGAACGTGATGGGGGGGGGAAACATTCTGTGAATCTTTGGGATTTTTTTTCACCTGGGTTTTTTTGGTGTTGGGGGCAGGCACTGTTAATGTTGAAGAGACTAAAAGCAATCTGTCAGGTGCAGATCACCCTTTAGAATAAGAAACATTAACATGTTTCATTATTCATAGGCTTCACTTTGTATTTCCTGAGCTGCTCCCATCAATATAAAATATGCCAATTTCCTGCCTTTCAAGGTTAATATGAAACACCTCAAAGAGATTATCTGATTGGATTTTTTTTTCCTTATTTTGCTTGGAAAATGTATTATGAATCACATTTTTTTTTTAGTGTTTTGTTTGACTAACATCAAAGGCTGAAACCTGCTCACAGAAATAGTCCTGGTGCATCCAGTTTGAATTTGGCTGCAGTACTGTAACTGAGGCACCTACTAGATCCAGCACGTGTGACGAGGAGGACTCGACTCTAATTTTACACCCGCAGAGTGAACCCACAGATTTCACACCATGTTAATGAGGGTTAGAAGTTGTTCTGGCACCTTTGAACTCGGCAGGGTATCCAGTGTCGTGGTTGTATTTTGGGTGCTGTGGTTATTTTTGGACTAAATGTGTACACTTGCACTTGTACCAAAGAGAAACCTTGCAAAGGCAAATAATAAGGATCTTCTCAAACTGCCTGATGGGTTCAGCAACTGAGAGCTTCCTGTCTGACAGTTAAAATAAGTTGCAAAGAGAGAGGCAGAATTTAATTTGGCTTCACGAGGTTTGGTCCATCCTGATGCTGAGAAAGCTCCTGCATCACTTGGTTGCTCAGAAACGCATCCCAGCAGGTGTCTCTCCTCAACGAGATGAAGAAGCAACACATTTGTCTGTGGTGTCTGTGCAGCCCCAGATGACAGTTCTCCTGCTCTTTGATGTCATTGAATTTTCTTTAATAAGCTGTAGACACTCAGACAGTGCCTGCCTGTAGTATGTGGGGCTACTCATCACCAGCATCTTCAGATTTCATGTCCTGTCCTCGCACATCTCCTTTGCTCTAGAATCTAGAACTTGCTCCCTGGCTGTGTTTTTCAAGTCTGAAAGCAGACAAATCCAAATGTAAGAAAATAGATACTCACAGATATCTGTCCTTTGGAAAAGGAAGTAGAAGTGTGTACTTTGTTGAGGAATTAAGCTAATAAGTCAAGACTGAGAGTTCTAAATGGTTGCAGATCTATCATTTAAATGGGGGGGAGTGGTGGGGTGGAGTTAAGATTAGGTGGGGAAGAAAGGATGAGAACTTCTTCACGGTGAGGGTGACAAAGCACTGGAACAGACTGCCCTGGGAGGTTGTGCAGTCTCCTACGGAGATATTTAAAACCCCACCTGGACATGTTCCTGTGCGACTGGATCTAGGTGATCCTGCTGTGGCAGGGGGATTGGACTAGTTGTTCTTTTGAGGTTCCTACCAATCCCTAATGTTCTGTGAATCAGTGAAAAAGGTCCATGGTAGTACTGCTACCCGTTCTAATTCTTGTTCCCCCAAATTAGTGATTTGCCCCCTGTTTTTCTAGGCTTTCTGCTATTAGCTTTTTCTCTGAAATCAAGGTGTCTAAAACTGTATGTGTTCCTAATGAAAGCTGAGCTTGTCATGCAAGCATACAACCCTGGGCTTTAGAAGAACAACAAATACTGGAAGAGTAATGACAAAATCCCCCAAACTGCATGAATCTTTGGGATGTGCCCTGAGGACTGATGTAAGATTTCCAGCTCTCCAGTACAGTAAATTGGTGTGCTGCTTTAATTAACAAGAAAATAAATTAGACATTATGACTTTGTGCATAATTAAAAAGAAAGTCCCATTTGTGAACAGATCTCCTAGCAAAAAACATATTGCTGTTGTTTGCTCCTCTGCAGACAGTGACAGTTTCATTGTCTTATCCTTTGTTTGCCAGATCTGACTGTTCTCCTGTGCACTTCCAGCATATCCCATACTTGTCTGGGTTTCTGAGTCTTTTCCTTGACTATAAATAGATGCTCTGTCATTGTGTTTAGAATATTTCTCTCTTCTTTTGCATTTAAATATCAAATGTTCTATGATGCTATGGTCTTCTGTAGCCAAACCCTGTGCTGTTAATTTCTGGGGAGAGTGTTGTGGTTCTATAGCAGAGTTGGTTTATCTTTTGCCATATGCTGTCTTTTACTTTTCTTTTTTTTCCCCTCAGAAATCTTTCCCTTGGTGGTTGGTTTGGGTGCTTTCAGAGTCTGGGATGCAAAAGCTAGGGGTGTCTTAGTTGGCAGTGCATGCTTGTGACTCCCTGCATCTTTCCATGCATGTCCCCTGCCCCCTCAAACAGCTTCAGCATGGGTGTATGCATAAATAAAGCAAGGAATATTTTGATCATGCGGTCTTTGTTGGCATAAGTAATGCTATCAGTTCCCTGTGAGTCCTTCCCTAAATCAAGGCTGCAAGAGTTCATCCCAAAACCTGTACATGAAAAGCTGTTGGACACGCAGGAATTCTCCCTGTCAGGTGGCCTTTCATTTTTTAATATATTTATGGATCGCCTTCCCAAATGTTTACATTTCACACTAAAAATAACCATTGTTTGAAACTGCTTTAGACATTAAACTCCACAGAGAGGCCAGTTGCCCCAGCTGAAAGTGAACCTGTGGGCCAAAAGAGCAAAGAGAGTTCAAAAGACAAGAAGTCTACAGTGGAGCTGAGCAAGCAGAAAGGCAGCAAACAGGAAACCAGGGAGCAGCCGGACTCCAGAGAGCAGCAAGCAGCCGACACCGACTCCATCCACAACGGAGGAGACTCTTCAAAGGAACCCTCCTTCAAGAAGACAGAGAAGAGGCACTCACTTGGAGGGTTTTTTAAGGGCTTTGTACGTTAACTTTGTCTTATCTTTTTAGGCATTTTTCAGCTGATTTGAGTGCCCAGTTTGCAGGATGCTAATGGTGTGAGATTTGTGCTCAGACGGACTGCAACTGCACAAGCAGCTTGCAGAACTAAGGCCAAGTAACAGTGAGTTTTCGGGCAAACACAAGAAATCTTGGGCCTTAGGGTACTGATTCACAGGCAGGTATGGTTTACTATGGGAGAGCTATAATTGTTCCCACACCCCGGTTCTAGGTTCATGCCTTGGCTGAAGGGATGAGTCAACTCTTCCTGCAGCAGGTACTGAACCACCTACAAATGCTGGTGTGTTTATTAAGGAAAAGCGGAGGTGGTGCCAGTTTACCAGAGTAACCTGCCTGCCATAGTGATGGTTCAGCTGCTGCTTTGGAGCAGTTGGGACATTCCTGCAAGGTGGGGAAAATCCTGCAAGATAAAAAAATCAAGGTGGTCCAGTGTGTGGATAGGAACCAGAGTAGTGGTCACAAGATAAGCACTTTGTGTTAGCAGTCAGTTATAGAGCAGTCAAAGCACACAGAAAACACACAGGGTGTTTTTTTCCTTCATGCTTTATTTTGCTACATCTTCCTCTAAGTGCCCCTTTCACTGGAGCCTGAAATGCAGAAATGAAAGAATTTAGCATACTAAGTTCTGGGTTTCTGTAAGACCTGGTGTTACTGATGCAGCTGGTGGTTCCTCAAAGCATTAAATAGATGGAAACTTTACTTTTTACCTTGTCCATATGCAGGAGCCAATGTCAAAACAAAAGCACAGGTTAGACCTGGAACTCTCAAGTCTCTGCAAGAGGGTAGATGTCCGTTGATTTTTAGCAATCAGTTGGAAGGATGCAGTCTGCATCTCTTTTCTCACACTGTCACAACAGCAATGAATCCACAGAAGTCATTTTTAGCACCTTTTAGAAACCTAGACTGAGCTTCCTCATAAATTTCAAGTGATGCAGAGAACCTAAACAGCATCGACTGTTAACTGCAATGGTTCCTAGCGAATCTGCCCCTGAGAGGCATAGAGCTTCTCTTCCTTCCTTCCTACCCTGACTCTAAGGATAGAGAAAAAAGACAGCTAGGCAATCCTCCAGGCCTGAGAGAAGAAATTGTAGATTTGAAAATGAGCACTATTAGGACACTGGGTTATACACTGAGGCTGCCATGCAGACCAGTATGACTCATTCAGAGGCAGATGTTGTTCCGTATCATGAGAAGAGTTTAATCTGCACACATTTCACAGAATTTCTGTGTATCCTAGAGAGGGAGATTTGCATCTCTAAAATAATCATATATTAGAAGGGGAATTAAGAACAATGGAAACATAACTTTCTGCGATATTGATTAGCAGCTGTTCAGCCACTTCTGCTTTCTGTTTACTCCAATGTTCTGGGGTAAAATCCTGGTCCACTACAAAATTGGTGGGATTTTCTGTAGTTTCAATGAAATGAGGAAGACTGGAACTCACATTTGCATTGGCTTCCACTCACCTTGGCTCCCAGTGAAGCCAGGAGAAGGAATGTCTCTGCATAACAGGATGTGAAAAAGCCAGGGTGTTGTTTTATTTGTATTTGAATTATCCTAGCTGGTAATTCAAGTCATCAAACACAAGCATGCCTGTGTGCGCTCTTCTTGCCTCACCCGCAAATTCGGTATGAGATTTCCATTGTGCACAATATCCACACACACAGGCAGCATCTGGCCCACGCTCAGACACACGGTGTACAGGTGGTGTGTTCTGCTCTGAGTATCGGCACCCTGCTCCCAGCAGTGACACTGTGAGTTCTGATACTTAAACCATTTAGATTGTGACAGCAGATCTCTTAAGTCAACTGGACGGGAGGAAAGCAGCTGCATTTTTCTGACACAGGTTATCTAGAAATGGGGCAAAAGTTAAATTCCTCTGTTATTTCTGGAGATAATTGAGATTTTTTTTTTGTTCTGGAGATTTGTTGAAATGAAGCCCTGGCAGCTCTCCTTTGTCAAAATTTTCACTGTAGCCACTACATGAGAAGGGATTTGACTGTTGGCAGTTGCACTCTGTTTTTTTATGGTGTAATTTGTCCAAGCTGTATCCAAAAGTCCTTCATAAATTTTAGATAGAAACAGATAGAACTTTATTATTACTCCAGAAAGGGAGCTGGGAGGAAGTACAAGATAGCAAGGACACACTCTTTCAAGTGCTAGTTCATGAAAGACACACAGAAAGGCAGAGGAAAGGTGTCTGTGATTGGAAGGGCAAGGAAAACCCTTTTTATCAAGACAGGAGATTTGAAGAGGTAAAAACACAATTTGGGGAAAAAAGTGCAGAATAAACATACAGGAAGCAGAGATGTTCTTTGAGATATTTTTTCTTGCTCAAATGGTGTGCCAGACAGTTTGGCTGCGAGTCTCTTATCTTCTGTTGCTGTTATAGAGGCCAATTTATTCCTACAGCTTCTCTCTCCCATTAACAGAAGATGGCATTTAAAACAAATGAAAAAATAGGTTTGATTGTTTGGTCGGTTTATTGTGCTTTTGAACTGGGAGTTAAGAAACAAAACCCCAAAACCCCAAATGCAACAATGAGGTCTGTGTATGGAAAATACCTCACAGAAAATGGCTACTTGGTTTGGAATACCCTCAAGAAGATTACCCATACCTAAGAAACCTAGTTCTGCAAGACTTCTATAAAACAATCTACACATCTCCACGTGATCTTCTGAAGTCCCGAGAAGGTTTAATCATTAATCTAAAAATATTAGATCGCGCACAAAGCAATGCCAGAATTTCTGTTTCAACACAGCAGCTCAAGTATCTGCAGGAATAGTAAGGTTTATGCTGCTAAAAGGGAGGCAGGAGATATTTAACAGGGGATCACAGTATCACAGTACATTAGAGATTGGAAAGGACCTAGAAACATCATCTAGTCCAATCCCCCTGCCACAGCAGGATCACCTAGACCAAGTCACACAGGATCCAGCAGATCTTACTAAGCTGTTTCAATAGCAGCTATTTTAACACCACTCTCTCCTGAATCTGTCAGTTCCTCTGGGAAAGGGCACAGAGCAATAGATGTCATAGTGCAGGAATGCAGCCGATGAGAATGCTGCAGCTCCAGCATCTGCTCCCTGTTGGGCTAACAAATGCTGAAACTTTTGATATAAACGGAGCCACTTATGCAAGCAAAGAATGCTGCAGCCTGTCTGTGTGGTTTTAGCACAGATGATAAGGGTCAGCGGTTGTTCCTATGGCAAAAGAGATTAATTTAAACAGTATATAAAATGCAAAGGTATTTAGTGAGTCTTAGAAAGATTAGATTAGAAAGGAAAAGAGAAAAAACAAGGAAGATTAATGACATTGTTTTCTGAGCTGGAATAACTCATACTTAAGTTGTCAGAAGCTGGGAGTGCTTAGCATGTGGAAACTATTCTGACCTATTCCGATCAGAGTATCTGGTGCACTGACACAAACTTCTCCTGAGCTGCCAAAAAAAAACCCCTCAAATACCATGACATTCCCGTGTGTGTGCGCTTTAAAGTGTTCTGCCCAAAATAATATGTTCCAGCTTAGCTGCCACAAGTGCAGGCAGCTTCCGCTGCACTGAAATGCAAAGTAACCAAGAGCAAGAACTGAGCTGGAGGTACCTGTGCTGCTGAATCTGAGCACAGAGCTGGAATTTGTCCGTTAAAAGGGCAGGAACAAAGTTCCTTACTTCACACTGGGCTTGGAAATTCCAGTTTAACAAGAATCATCAGCCAGTCCCCCTCAACGCTTCCTGCTTTAATCAGCCTTGAAAATGGGTGCAGCAGGGAGACTGTAGTATAAGCAAATAGCATATGACACTGCAGCAAATGTGCTAAATGAATCAAAATGGGGATTATCTGAAACGAGCTGCTCCTCCTGTACTCCTCCCTCCACCTATTTATAGGAAGATTGGCAAATAGTATCACGCTGTTTCCTAGATCAGCCTAGAAAAACTCAATATCTGCACAATTCAGACAAGACCAGCTACAGTTTACAGACTCCAGTTCTCCTATAATGTGGCAAATTTTTTAACTGATGTGTGGGTTGTCAGTGTTGCTGGATAAATTTGGAAGTAATAGCTTGTTTGATGGTGTTTGATGCATATTAGAACCTATTACATTCCTCACGTGTCTCGTGTTTGCTGCTACATAGGAGCAGCCAAAAAAATCTCTTATCCTCTAGAGCATTTTCCAGACTCGACACTGGTTTAAGCAGAAACAAACCCACTGCAGCCAGGCGAACTGTGACTCTGTAAGTGCACCAGATTACAGCTAATTTAAGATTTTTAGTCCATTGTGAGTTCTGCCTGCTCTTCTTAACATTCCGGTTTTCCCAGATAAAAAGTTAAGACAATATCAGTAAGGTAGAGTCTAACCAGTATAAAACCCCCGCTGTTTTTGCTTCCCTGAAATGGATGAGGAATTTCAGATCTTGCACTCCCCTGGTCTGACAGAATAGTCCTGTGATGACCTGAAGTGATGAGTCAGATTTCCAGTGTGAAAACTGTACTGTGTGAAAGGACAGCTGGCACATGATCCTGCTCGGTTCCTATTTGCAGGGAAAGCACAGAGCAGTCACCTTTGGCTTTGTCACGCTGATTCTTCTGTTTACGATGCAAGGATTTAGGCATCTGGCGGCAAACAGGATGGGATCCTACGCAATAGTAACAGTGACCTCTGAAACTATTTGTGGATCCATTTTGCTGTTACGTTCTGAACTTTAGATAGCTTCAAGGCCAGTAAAATTAGGTCAGGGCGTATTAAACCAAAGCCAAGCTTTTATCAAGTACTAGTCAGAAATCTAGTCGGTGTAGCCAGACCCATGCATTTTCTTCATCTAAGCCAGATTAGTGTCTTGAACTGGCTCCAACGCCAGAATTATATTTGTAATGTAAAAAAGCTTTATCACTCTAACATTGTCAAATACCTGTCATGCATAAAAGTATTTAATGTTCCTTTAACTTAGAGCAGACCAAGGCTGGCTATAATACACTATTAATCATGCTTGAAGGACTCTGAGCATGGTTCCAGTGAACCGTTTAGGCCAGGGACACTTTACAGAACGTTGTGCCAAAACTACAATCCTACCAGTACACGTCTCTGGAATGTGAGCCCGGGTTCTACAGAAAATTGCTTTCAACACTGACTGGGAAAACGGTACTGAAATCGCCAACACATCCAGGCACAGTCACAGGCAGTAGTTTCTGGGATTGTCATTACATAGTCGGTGCTCATATACTTATGTGTATTAATTAAAGGGCAAATGAAGAAAAGCAGAGAGCTGGAAGGAGCAGAAAAGATCTGGTAGGGAAACTAATGCATAATTCCAGCTTTAACTCTTCTGAAAGATTTGAAATATTGTTCTTATTTTCTCTGTCTTATTCCACAGGGTTCCAAGAGGATGTCTGATGCAGAAGTGCAAACCGATCCAGTGTCTATCCTACCTGCTGGGAAATCCAAGTAATGCACACACGTGGCTGCTGGAGGATCAGTAGCCCTCTGTAAGCTCCCTTGCAGCAGAGATGACTCATTCTTTTCCTTTCCATGGCTGTCATCAAACGCCTGAGGCTAAAGCAAAGGTGTATCATTTGAGGTGCATCATTTACAGGGTTTGTTCATTAGATGCTAGAAAGCAACTCTAAAGATCACCAAGCAATGTGCAGTGTATTTAAAGAAAGGTCATGTGGATGATTTGAAGTCTGTGGAGGGTAGAGCACGTTAGGGAAGGAAGTGGCAGTGCACTAAACAAACGGCAGAAGAAACGCATGTGACACAGGAATGCAGTTTGTGCAGCAAGGCATGAGCCTCAGCTTTAGAGAGCTTGAAAGCAGCCAGGGAAAGAAATAGTTCCCCACTGATAAGTGTTAAACATAAAAACAACTGAGTCACCTCTCGTGGTTATCGAAAGAGCTGAATTTAGCAAAACCTCTGCAGAGGAATAGAATCCGTGGTTATCCAGTTATGCTTCGTATTGGTTATTAATGTAAATTAAAACGCTAAAATGCAAAGGCTCTCCATGATTGAGACAACTCTCTGGGTGAGGTGGGATAACAAATTAAACACTATTTAAGGTTCTACTAGGAACACAAGGGGGCACCCGCGTCCCCCCCCATAGTCCTAACTCCGAGGCTGTACCTACAATCCTGGTATTAATGTTTTTCAGATGATAGGTAACTTAATTGTGCCATCAGCTCTTTGTTTATATCCATTCTTGTAATTAACCCTAATGAAAACCCCAAATCAATGCTGTCCAGGTACCCTCCTGCTTCACAAGACTCCTGTAATAACTGTAGTTAATAAATTTTACAGAACGTTAAGATTTCAGTTTATTCACCCCTGAGCTAACCTGGACAGGGAGCCATGGGCCTGACACTGTAATCCACACTAGCATCTGAACGATACCGTGCTGTATATTTTGACCTCCTTATGATTAAATAAACAAATACTTATCCTTTCAAAAAAAAAAACCCACATCTGCTGCTTTACTCTTAAAAGTTTGTTCTTTACATGTCTGCTTTCTGATGGTTGATGTGCATTAGGGCATGAATCAACACGCTGCTGAGCAGGGAATAGCTGTTGGTCTTTGAGTAAAGGTGATAACTGAAAATCAAGTGAGAGATCTGTAGAATCAGCAGAATTGTTTTTCACTAGTCATAGAAGACAGAAGTAAAAGAGAGAGGTTTCTTCACACAAGTTGTTGTAGGTAAGTGGCAATATTGCACTGGCCTCTGGAAACCTCCAGATTTGCAGTGGGCAACCAAAACTTGCTGCTGGTTCTGTGTGCAGAGAGCTCATACAACAGGTCCTTTAGTTATATCAGTACTTTCTGTTCTCCTTTATGCCATATAAAGTGATATCGATCAAGAGTGACTGCTTACAGATTTCAGACACAACGACCTACTTCTAGATCTGCATAGGACCTGTGACTTCTGTGCGTTCCCATTTATGGCAGCATGAGAGAAGAATCAGGACTGTTATATCCAACTTTGCTCCACAACATACTCTTGGGCTTTGTCTGCTCTGCAAAAATAAACAGCTTTAATTAAATCAGTGCATGTAAAGCCACAGTGAGACAACCACCACAGTTACATCCTGGTAGGAAAGTACCCGATGTCAGCAGAGTGAGTGTTATCAGGAAAGAGGAATAAGCTATAGTGCTATTTGCTGACTTCATGCTGCTGTAATTGCCTCTCTGTCAGAATAGGACCTGAGCTATTTTCAATAAAATATGCTCTGACTAATTAATTACAGACACTATGTACTTGCTATTGTATTATAGGCAGTGTAAATACTGATATTATGGGTCGATCAGGCTGTCTGCAGAAGACAACAACTTAGTCCATGCTTTAGGAGCCGGTCTGTGTTGATGGAATTCTGTATTCCCGAGGCAATTAGGACTCTGCCCACGTGATTGGACTGTATCACTTGGCAACGAGGCTAATTTGAGGAATCAGGAAATCCTCTTGGCAGAAAAGCAAGAAAAACACTAAGTTTGGCCATGGATGCCCCTTATGCCACTGAGCTATTATGTCAGATGAAATAACGGTTGGTGTTGGCACCCGCCACCCGCACAGAACCTCCCCATTTTGTTGGATTCCTCTCTGATAACAGGCACAACACAAGCGTTGAAGAAGGGAGCCAGCCTTCTCATAAAGCAGCAACGCATGGAGCCTCAAGAGGAAGAAAGGTCTTAGGAGATGCATCCAGAGTGAAGTTGAGCTTCCGCAAGCCACAGCCCATACAGGAGACATAAAAGTACAGGGAGAGGCTGCAGACCAAGTCAAAGGAAAAGAACATCCAAAGCAGTGCAGTGCATTTAGACTGATGTGGACAAATAAGACCTTCTGAGAGGAAACCTGAAGCAGATGCTTCAAGGATCGTAAGGCATTCTGGAAGAAGTTGAAGAAGCTAATGCAATCTCATAAATATAAAAATCCCAGTAATGGATTAAAATTGTTTCATTTTATATAAGAAAAGCTTCCCTCCAAAAGACAGATGATTTTCCTCATCTCCACAAAAAACCCCACATGTTCGCAGGTGAGGTTTGAGGCTCTAGGACAAGTCCTCTGAGCCATCTCAGCACAGGGAAGTGAGCAGCTTTGCAGCAGGTTGGGAGCTGCAGGTTATTTGTAACCTGAAAGCAAAATTAAAGTGCATCTGAGCCCACTAAAGTGTATCTGAGCTCCCTTGTTCTTGTCTGGAAGCTGCCCAGATGTTTTAACTTCATTGAGGCTCAGGAAGTTTTTTTATAGATAACTCTTGGCAAAACTCTCCCAGCGTGCAGCCCAGTGGAACAATGTCCCTGCCATCACTAAACATTCTGCACATTGATGGTGTGCAGCTGATTACCACCACACACAGAACAGGTAATTGCTCTCAACAGCTCTTATTTATTTGGTGTAAGCATTGTCCACAGACCCTTGCCCCACACAGCTCCCCAAGCCTGGTGGCTTTTCAACCTGCCCTGTACCCTGACTCTCCTGTGTATATCTCAGGGGCGGCTCTGAAGGAACCCCAGGGAAGTCACTGACAGGGTGGCTGCAGAAAGCTGTCCCCATCTCCATGGCCAGGGCTGTCTTCATGTCCAGCTGACCTCCTGCTCCCAAGCTACCTGTCTACAGGGTGGGGGACTGGCAGAGCTCAGACTTCCATCAAACTTAAAGGCTGGAGGGAAACTGAGGCATTGCTGAGAGTCAGGCTTGGTCTGTGTCTGTGCTTGGGATCAGTCAGTGTGAAGCCTGTGAAAGCTGCTGTGATCTGGCCTGGCTCTTCTCTTGTGGGAGTGCTGGGATGGGGGCTGCTGGTGGCTGCAAAATGACCATGAAGTACAAGGCATTGCTTGGTGTGCTGCAGAAAGACAGACACTTCGCTGCATGTGCCTCATGGGGGCTGCAGTTGCTTTAAAGGCTGGAGCCAGAGCAGTGCCAGCTGTGTGTGTGGGCAGGCACCATACATCGAAGCTCCATGACCTGAACCTCATGCTTACAGCCCCCTCAGCCTCCTCCACCTGCTGCTTGTGCCCTGACCAAAGCAGGGCACTGCCGAGGAGTTTCTGTGTGTCTCCATTCCTGCAGAGCACATGCCTGAAAATATTGCAACTGCACTCTTGTTCCTGTAGAATAGGATCTTTGGAGATTCCTGCTGGGTCACCTGTCTGCTGAAAGCATTTGGTCTGCTGAATCGTGTGCACCCGTCAATCACACTCTATTTGTGTTCCCAGAGAGGTTTACAAAGCCATAAACACCTCTGGGAGTATCTAGAAAGCACAGACTTTCTCCCTGCTGACCGTGCCAGACCTGTATCTACCCTTAGGATCCTACCCCTTGTAAACACAAGCTTATTTGCTTCAAGAGCTGAAGGTTTGGTTGGCTCACACTGAGACCAGGAGCTGACATCTAATGGGGCAACATCGCTGCTGCCAGGGTTTGAGTGTTTCCCCTTGCTAACTCTGCACCTAGGACTTAGGATTTAAGGCCACCGTCATACCTTTCCATATGTAAATGTTTACAGATGATTTTGAGAAAACTTGAGCAACAAAATCAACATTTTCATGCACAGAAAAATAGTAGGACAGAAGATAAACCTTCTGCACAGTGAGGATGACAGAGCACTGGAAGGGGCTGCCCAAGGGGGTTGTGGAGTCTCCTGCTCTGGAGACATTTAAAACCTGCCTGGATATGTTCCTGTGTGACTGGCTGTAGGAGATCCTGCTCTGGCAGGGGGGCTAGATGATCTTTCAAAGTCCCTTTCAATCCCCAATGTTCTGTGATTCTGTGATTCCATGAAAGGGTTAGTGCACAGATCAGCTGTGGCTGTGGGAACCGGCCCCGTGTGAAAGGTTAGAGATGGAATAGCTCTAACTTCCGAATGCTCATTTGAGAATTTCAGTGAAGAATCTGGATTTGCTATAGACTCCTCCTCTTCTGGATAACACACCCAGGTCTTTACTGGCAACTTCAGCAGCCCAGCAGTTCTGAGAACACAAAAACAGGAAATTCTGCAGCAGCCCTGACGAAGGCTGAAGATGTGCAAACATTCCTTACAGGCTGCATTATTGTCTGGAAAGAAATTGTCAGAAGCCTTGAAGAAGAATCAACACTCTTTGCTTTTACTTAATCATTTCCTATTAAATTTGTCACCTGCCCAACTGCAGAGGGAAACTGCCTCCTACACAGGAAGCTGTAGTGATTTGACTTCAAACCGGAAAGATACAAAGTCCAAATTCCTTCTTTATCACATCCCACCACAAGCAGGTGATGCGGCATCGGCGCTACCCCCTCACCCACCTTTACGCAGAGTAGGAGTAAGGTTCTCGATGACTATTGCAGTGCACGGGGAATGATACGGTCAGACCCTGGATATTCACAACATGATCAGAATTCTGCAGACTCATCTTCGCTGCAGCACTTCACCGATTTTAAGGATGCTTGTGATTACTTCATTGGAGTTGGTTGGAAAACAGAAGGGAAGTGAGGATTGAGTTGCAGACTTTTTGGGTCTGTCAGCAGTTTCTTGTCAATTGGAGAAACAGACTCTTAGCTGATACAAACTGAAATTGCGTTACTTGGGTAAATGCGATTCAAGTAACTCGGTGTGTCGAAGCATCTTCATCACAGGAAGCTTTCTCTTTGCAGCTTGTGAGCACTGGCAGTGGCTGTAGCTAGTGCAAGAGAAGAACTGCATGAAAAAAATTTGCTTGTGAGACTGGAGCTCACCTCTGAAGCCAGCTTCTCTTTCTTTTCCTTTCTTTCTTTAACTTCTGGTTCACAGTACTGGAAAAGCATATAATCACCAAATGCCCCGTTCCTTCACAAACAGATTATGCAAAGCCCGATAAGCAGAAGACGGGGAGAAATAAGAACATATGTCTGTCTGGTAGAACTGAAAGTCTTCCTATCACTCATTCACTTCAGAAGGCCCAAATCAAAACAGTGCTGTCACGATTCCTCTGCAGGCGGCTTGTCGGAGTGCTGCATTCAGGGAGCATCTCCCTTCAAGGGCACAAACAGAGGGTTTGGAGGAAAGTGTGGGATTCTGCCAGCAGCTGGCTGCAGCCTCCACAGTGTGGGCTGAGAAGGAGGGAGGGAGGGAAGGAAGGGAGGTTAGCAGGGCAGTGGGCAGTGCTGTGATTGCTGCTACAATACGATGCTTGTAGGAACAGCAAGAATTTAACTTGCAGATGTCCTGCTGCCTGCTTCTGATCCCATATCTGTTCCTTCTCACTCAGCCTCTGTATAGGAGACCGTAAATTCCAATCTCTGCATAGCTTACGTGATTTCTAGTAAATGTATGAACATAAGTGCTTGTTGCCACTCTGGAGGCAGTAATGTGTTCTGTGTGAATGTGCACCACGCTTTATTGCTGAGGAGATCAGGCTCATATAAACGTCTAGAGACAGAGACAGACACCTGGTGAGTTCCTAAAGTCTGGTGATTCTCACTGGAAGTGCTGTAAGAGCCTCCCACGAGTGAGCCTGTGCTGATTCCTCAGCTACAGTATTTCATAGCCTTGGATATTTATCTCACTTAGCTAAAAATCCCCAGGTGTGACCTGAGGTGTCTTCTAGAAGAATAGGAGAACAAGCGGGTGGAGACAGTAAGAACGCTCTTTAATGTCTGGAGCACTAACTAGCAGGCACCCCTCAATAGACTCAATGAGCAAGGCTAGATTACTTCATCAACACCTACATAGTGACACAAAACCACTGCATCTGTGTTCAAATCCCCAATTATGGAGCAGAACCTGGCCTTAGAGGTTATCAGAAGGATTCCCCATGGCCACAAAGCCTACTGGTGGAGCACACCAGCAGCATTTTGATAATTATGGCTAAGCACTTGCAACTGTGCTAGCAGAGCACTCCTGCCAGACACATGAGCCACACAAATTTAATTCCAGTGTGACTAAACCCATGCTAAGGCTTTATCAATGTTGTGACTACATTTGAAAATCATTTTTGGCTCTCCTTTCCCACTCTCTTGCTTCTATCCTCCCAGTAAAACTGTCAAGTAAAAACCACTTTTCTTCTCCATCACTCTGCTGTTGTGGTGGCTCTGTGGGTCCCATCAAGACCCAGCAAGGGTTAATTACTGCAGTGGGGTCACTCAGCCCAGCTGGTTTTCATATATGAGTTGCTGAAAGGGAGTCCATCGGCTGCTAGAAGAAAGGCTGGGTCCGAACAGGAGCAGGTAGGAGCTGTGCATTATCAAACCACCCCTCAGGCAGACAGGTCAGTGTGGGATTGTCTCTTTGCTCTTGAGTTTGTGGTTGGCCTTTTGTATGGATTCTATTTATGGCCTCTCAAGGAGACACCAGTCCTTGATAAGCTTTTCTGGGTTTAGTCTTCTCTGGAGTTTGTGGTGTGATGTGTCTGGAAGTGCTGTGGCGGTGCCTTGGCTTGAGCCCCCATTACAGTGGAGCCTTTTGGAAGAGCTGGACACACGTGTGTGAGGCAATGTGCTTGCCCACCTTTGTGTTAGAAGCCTGACTGGATGCAGCCACCTAACTCCAGTCCTGAAAATATAAATGACTTTGACCTCCATCAGTAATTATTGAAAGGTGACTGGCAATGCAGAAATGTAAATTTACTGAAGCCCAGAAGTCTTTTGGGAGCATCGGGCACAGAAATAACCAGCTTACTTTTTAAAATTGGCTTTCCCTGTAGTAAGTGCTGGTGTTTTGTCAGGGGTGTGGGGGGGTATGTTGTTTGAAAGCCTCACTGAGAGACCAAAGCAGGGTTTGCATTGAGTATCTTGATGAGAGAGAGAGACACAGAGAGAGGGTTTTGCTCCAGCAGCATGTCTGTGCCTGACAGCAGGAAATGCTGTTCCTTGGGTTAATCTTGGAGCCGTGTTTGGCTCATTGAGGGGTTTGGGTTTTTTTTCTCTCTCAACAAGGAAAAATCTTTACGGATGTGAAGTTGGTCTGGTTTGTTGCAAAGAGGTTTCCAAACAGTGCAAAAGAATCATAGAATCATTAGGGATTGGAAGGAACCTCAAAAGATCATCCAGTCCAATCCCCCTGCCACAGCTGGATCACCTAGACCAACCTGAAGTTCGTGGTGCGTTTGGAGCATGCAGAAGAAGTGATGTGGAGAGGGTTAAGGCAAATCTGCCTTCTCTTGCTGTCCGGTGTCGCTGTGTCAGTCATGATAGCTGACCTGTAGGGACACTAAAGCTTTTAACAAATGTCTCTTGGAAGCAAAGCATGTGCTTCTAGAGAAAGCTGTTTGTTTTAACTGAGCCTGAGTTTCAGCATTCATCATCTTGTCTCCTGTAACGCATATTGTTCTAGCTCGGAGAAAACTGAAACTAAACCATCTGCTGGAAGAGGAAGAACTTAGAAAAAAAAATATGTATTCTTTCCATCCAGTCTGTGCCTCATTCTTCTAGCTTCAAGGGGGGAAAAAAATGCTGTCTGCAGACAGGGTAAAGATGGTAGTTACTATTCCTAGTATTACACAAGAGTAGGTGCTTTCAAGTACTTGGAAGCAAACACGGTACTAAAATTACTACTGGTTACTGGCAGAATGACTTGTGAATGTCTGTATTCTAGAGTGGAAATAGTACTTGGGGTTTTGCAGAAAGTATTCCTCAAGCTTGTTGTTCACAGATGTATCTTTGTTCTTACGCGTGCGCTCTTGCCAAGAATTTCCTAAGCAACTCGCGCTTAGGCAGGCTGTAATTTTGGGGTATTCGGCTTGTAACTTCTCAAGGAACTTAACCTCTTATAAGTGCTGGTTCTTTGGCAGTGAGATAGCGTAAAGGTCGCCCCGCAGTGACGTTATTAGTCTACTTCCAACCTTCTCGTGTACTTGGAGTTTTCTGAGTTGAATCATTATGAAACTGTAGCGTTGGTTTTATCAAAGTTGAGAATTGAGGTGTTAGTTTGGAGCGGGATTTGTACATGTGGAGATCATTTACTGTCTGCTCCTGAGGAAGGGTTTTTTATGTCTTCTGGCTGAAAAATTTGAGAGGCTTTAGTGTGTTGATTTAGTTTTATCTAAGTACAATTTTATATCTGACTTTTAATACGTTTAGTTGGTCTGTGCCCTACCAACAAGGGAACATCAAGTACTTCTGAAAGACCTTAATTTGCAGTATGAGATAATTGAATTTAATGTGAGTAATTCAGTGGTTATCAGCAACAAGCATCTTGGCTATTTGCAGTGAGATCTTTATTCCACTTGTTAGTCTGGAGTTGGGTTTGCTATTAACTGCGTGTAGAGGAAAAATAATCATCTTCTCCGTCTGGAAAGCTCAGGTTTTGCAAGTCAATGCGGCGTCTACCTCTAAATTAGCAGTAATGCATTATTGTTCCTGCATTTATTTCCACTTCATGGGTGTAATTGGGCTACCTTCTGTTAAATCCAGATATACAGAAAGTGCTGGGATACTGCCTGGCAGAGGAGGGGAGTTTGTGGTGCAGTGAGGGCAGCACAGCTCACCCTCAGAGCCTTTCCCTAGTGAAGTCCCTTTCCTTACACCCTCTTCCAAGTACAGAGTGAGGCAGCTGGAAGCCTTGGACACTGCCTCTTGCAAAGGGTCCAAAACAGGGCTGTGGGTCTTTATTATCACTTGCCGCTTACAAGGAACTCACCAGACATGGGGCTTCCAAGCCAAGTGGAAGACATTGGCTCCTCTCAGAGTACATGGAACGTGTACAAAGAACACTACATGTATGGTGTTTGATTTTACACTTCCCAGGGTGTATTCTGCTTCCACAAGACAGATTTGGTAACTCGCTCCAGGGAACAGAGTTTCCAGCCTCACCATAGCCCTGATTCACACGTGGTGGTTGTTCAAGTGAGCTATGTCCACGCTTAGGCAAGCTGGACCTCTTTTCCTGTTGCATTTGGTGGGATATTTAACTTCCATTATCAGAACTAGTTCTGAGCTGTTTATGATTTAATATCCGGCCCACGAGGAGCTTTAGGCTCGGGCCAGATGATGAACACTATATAAAAGCTAATGCTGCTGCACAGTATAGAAGACACATGTCAGGTAGGAAAGGGAAGGTGCGAAAAGGGAGGTGTTCACAATGAAACGGACTGCAAACAAGCTGCTGCAGAACCATATCCACAACCTGTTCTCAGCTGTGAAATATTAACGATGAAGTGGATAAAACAATCCTTGGTATTGAAAATAAAATTACTGCTTTCATGCATGTGTACTGGCACCGCAGCCCTTTCCACAGATGGACACTATTAAAGGGAGTAATCAAATATCAACATGTGTTTCATGCAGAAAGAGATCTGGAGCTAACAGGCTAGCAGGAGAATTCTTGTATTTATTTATTTTTATATCAGGAAGGTGACTAAGATTTTAAGTGCTTTTTCAGCTGATACTGCATGGCTGGCTGATCTGGTGGTGGCTAATGGAAACCCTATGTAGCCCTCGCCTCACGCTCTAGTCTAACAAATGCACGATACATGTGTGTTAAGAAAAAGCACCATTTATTAACCTGACTTCACACAGTGTCTCGTCACCGTTTCTGTTGGGATAGCTTAGGTGGCAAAAACTTGCCTTTACTGTGATTCAATAGGCGAACGTCAGGGTCACCTAAACTGAGTTTAGATCGCAGATGACAGATCTAAACTGAGTTTAGATCACAGAGTGCAGATCAGATGCACTGCTGCAAACCTTGACTGGCTCTTAACCGTGCACAATGCGATAAATATTGCAGCTAGTGACCGAGTTAGCTAGCACGTGACACTTCAGAAACCGATTCTGGACACAACAGGGGAAGAAAGGATCCCGCACGCCGGTTTGCAGTCGTCACGTCAGTCTTCCAGTGAGTAATCTCCATCCCATCCAATTTTACTCGTACTGTACAGAGCAGTCTCCTCCCCTGCCTTCCTGGCAGAAAAACAGACAAAATTGTCACTTCCCCAAGTTGCTTCCTCATGCAGCAGCTGAATCCCATCTCCGTCCAGCTCTCCTGTTCTGGGCTTCACTTCCCCGATGCCTTTGTGTGTTTTGAATGCCGTGAGCCTCTCCATCCTTGACACGGTCTTTTCAGTAAATCTGAAGAAGTTGCTGCTGTTATTTATGGGAACTGAAAAGTAGTTTCCCAGAATGACGTGTGCTATTAGCCACCAGCTTATCAAAGTTTGCTGCTAGAATCTCTGTCAAACCCCCCTCTGCTCACATAGCCCTGCTGTTCTGCTGAAGCTAATCTGTTGGTGTACAATAATGTTCGGCTTGTTTTAACTTTTATTGAGGTGGTTGATAAGGTCCTGGGGGTTGTTGAACTCAGTGAAATCTGTATGGCCCACGAGTGTCTCTTACACAGGACTCCTTGATCTTGCAAACTCACTAAATGTCAGCGCTGTCGTACTAATAAAACCCTACACACTGCTTTCCTAACAGGGCAAGAATGAGCTGTTCAGTCCAAAAACGACTGTCTGAAACAGATTTTCCATGAACTGTTTTGTCAGTGTGTGTGTGTGTGCGTGCGTGTACACACACACACAATCCTGGCATTCCTGGGACCTCACGGATTAAGTTCCCATAAGCACACATGATATAATTTCTTCCAGGACCAGATTCATGTGGTCGTGTCACTGTTGCACAACTGCTTTCCTCAGCTTTTGATTAGTTGGTACTTCATGTAATTTCTTTTTAAACACTTTCTTCCTTAATAATTTTCTCAAACGTGAAAATTAAAAGCCAAAAATAAGGGGAAGAGGGGAATGATCTTCTGTACCCAAATTACAGCCATTACCTTAGGTTAAAAAGAGTTTCTGTATCTCCCCCTTCCCCACCCCTAAGCCAAAAGCTGTTTCAACATCTTGCCTGGTGCCTGCTCTCGTCCCAGCAATGTGCTTTTGGCGTTACACGAACGAGCCAGCCCGCCAGCCACTCGGGAGCTTTGCTCCGTGATTATCGTTTTCAGGCCATACCCACGGTTTTGACACAGTTTCCTTTTGCTGTTGCTTCACATCACTTCCCTCCTCCTCCTCCTCCTCCTGCCACCCCCTTCTCACCCAGCCACATCTTTCCCTCTGAAGCCAGTAGAGGGCACCTGGACTTAGTTTCTTGGACCCTCCTGTCACGGCAGCTACTCTAGCAGCTGCACTTGCAGCCTTGGGGGTTTTTTGTTTGGTTTTGCTTGTTGGTTTGACTTTTATTTGTTTTTCCTGTAGTCCCATTCACAGAAACCAGAAGACAAAAAGAAAACAAAATAAACCTCCTAAAACCCAAGCCTACAGGGTCAAACTTTACAGGGAGATCAGGACAGGAGAGTGGGGCTGATGTGCCAGGGATGGGGATGTCACTACTAGGGGACACCATTTTGGTGAAGCCCGAGTCATCCGTTTTCTTTGAGGACCTTCCTGGTCATGGAAGGAGGCTAAGGACAGGTTCCTCCAAAGTGTTTTCAGAGCAATTTCTTCCAGCGGTGCTCTGGGTACATGGTGCTTCTGCAGCCTCAGCAGAGGCTGGCGGCTTGTCCTGGCTGTAGCACAAGAGAACAGCATGCACCCCAACCTCCCTGGTTTTGCTGCTCTTCACTTTTTCCTATTTATTCGTGTGTTTGTTGGTTTTCCACAGGATTTACAGCTTGTTGTACTGGACTTCGGCTCCGGTGGGCTCCTGCTCTGCACTGTTCAGAGGGTCACTGGAGGTATCATTTGGGAACCTGTCTTAGGATCCCACTAATTAAAAGTGGATGTGAGGTGTGTGGCTGTAGGAGTTGGGCAGACAAAAGTAGAGGAAGTGTGTCACTGAAGGGAGAAGGGATAGTGATAAAGGGTGGGGAAATCGGAGACCTCTTGCTTGTTCATCTCCTGCCTTGCAAAAACTAATTCACTTGGGTGAAAATAATGTGTCCAAAAATGTACCTATGTGCGGTGTGACATGGATCAGAGAACCATTAGGGATTGGAAGGGACCCCGAAAGATCATCTAGTGCAATCCCCCTGCCACAGCAGGATCACTTCATTGCAGACGTTATAGAATCAGAATCACTCTGGGTTGGAAGGGACCACCTGATCATCCAGTTCCAACCCCCCCACCATAGACCAGGCTGGCCAGAGCCCCATCCAGCCTGGCCTAATGTTCTGTGATTTGGTTGACACCATAACACAAAAGTCACTCTTTTTGTGCTCTTGCGGGTGTTACTGTTCTTCTCTTACTGTCTTCTTTCATATTAAGGATGAAATAAAACCTGTGCTGACGAGGAGAGAGGGATAAAGCCAGTGCAGAGCCAGGTGGCTATGAAGCCTCTCTCTCCTCACACTGCCAGCCAGTTGGAAAGCTGTTGGCTAATAGCAGGAACTGAGGCAGCCCTGGTACCGGTTCCAAGTGGGTGTGATGGCTGACAGTTGCACAGCTAAGCAAAGGGTACTGACTTATCATAGAATCATTTGGGATTGGAAAGGACCTAGAAACATCATCTAGTCCAATCCCCCTGCCACAGCAGGATCACCTAGACCAAGTCACACAGGAACATGCCCAGGTGGATTTTAAACATCTCCAGAGAAGGAGACTCCACAACTCCCTTGGACAGCCTATTCCATTGCTCCATCACCCTCACTGTGAAGAAGTTCCTTCTGATGTTTATATGGAATCTCCTATGTTCCAGCTTACACCCACTTGTGATTTATATCTGTCAGAACAGCATAGACAGTTGTACACTCAGTCCTGTGCTCTCAGCTCACGTGCGAGTCAGATAACTGTATACCTGCTTTGTGAGATACGTCATTGCCTGGTTATGTGCATAATTAATTAAATATCATGTGCAGTCATTAATGAAGCACTGCATGCAGTCATGACTGAGTGACTGAAGTAGGAGTGCAGCCGTACCTGTCGCTGTAGGCTGAGCTCGGACAGACAGCTGAGTTACTAATGAGAAAGCTTTGTGTACCCTGGCACAACTGGTGAGCTTAACTTATCATCTGTGTGACCTCAGCTGCACATTCACAGAACATTAGGGATTGGAAGGGACCTTGGAAGATCATCTAGTCCAATCCCCCTGCCACAGATTCAGTCACTTTTAAAAGGAAGTATTTTTATCCTGTGATCTGTACCAGTCCGAAGTAGTCACTTAGCTCCCTGCCCTAAGATGAAGCTGAGAAATAATTTGCCAGCGTTTCCGGTATTATTTCTAGTGCAAACTCAGGTGAGTTTGAAAAGCACAGTCAGCAGGAGCCGTGCAGAACACACACTATCAGTCACATCCCTTCTGCTTACAAGAAAAATCTTTAATTTCCTACTTTCACTCTAAACCGGAGAAGGCTCCGTCTTTGTAAAGCATCTCAGCCTTTTTTCTACAACAGTTCCCATCACAGCGTTCTAGTCTGTGACTGCGGCTTTTAGGAACCGTGATACTTCCTGAGAGTGAAAATGGTGCGACTTGTCTACACCTGACTAATCCACGTCTCAGTTTAGTTAACGGGAAAAGTGCCTTCTGAATGCTCCCTTTAAAGATACAGGATGGGTCCTACCCAATGCAGTGTCTGAAGTTCCTGGTATTTGGTGGTGGCTTCTGGTTCAGGCAGATATGACTCATGAATCCCCATCAAATTTTTGTGTGAATGAGGCAAACGTTCAGGTTCTTTATTCGGTTCTGACAGGCACTGAGATTTCTTTGGTGATAAGAAGAAGCCTGTAAGTCAGTCGGCTGAAGCAATTAGCAGGTTTGCCCTTTAATCACAACCGAAGTTGAAAAGCCAGTTATTGGAAAGAGGCAGATACTTGGAAAACTGGGGTGGGTGGGGGGAATCCCTAGGTTTAGTCTGTGGTGCCTGTTCTTACAACTGCTGTGTTCTCATTCCTGGAAAGCATGCTGTGTATTTCTGCCTTCCCACACGCCTAAATCCTGTGACGGACAAAGGGCTAGTTCCCAGAGACAGAAAGACTTGTGTTTATGTTTCTTAGCACAATCTGGAAGGAAAAAGGTAAAAGTAGTTTGTTGTTGGCTTACAGAAAGTACTACGCTTCCCTCCATCCTTGTGGGGCGTAAGGAAGGACGACCTGCTGAGGCTTTTCTGTCGAGTGGATGTTATCTGCACGTGAGGCGTCAGCCTGGAAGGGAAGAGGTGGCACAGGCTGTTCTCTGAGCTTTCGGGGTGCTTGGGGAGTATGGAGCAGGGCCCAGGACAGACACAAGCTTCCCTCCTGCTGCGGGATGATGTGCGTCCCTGTGGCGCTCACCTAGCTGAAGGTGAAGATTTGCTTCCCTCTGCCCAGTCCTAAGCTCACCATAGACCCTGCTCTGGCAGGGGGTTGCACTAGATGATCTTTGGAGGTCCCTTCCAATTGCTGATGTTCTGTGATTATAAAACAGAATGAGCCAGACTGGCAGAAATCGACTCAATTTTGTGTTCACGTTCATGGATTTCAGGCTGAAGGAGCCAAAGACAGCGACGACAAAGCAGCTTGCCAGCAAATTCATAGAATCACAGAACATTAGGGATTGGAAAGGACCCCAAAAGATCATCTAGTCCAATCCCCCCACCATGGGCAGGGACACCCCACCATAGACCAGGCTGGCCAGAGCCCCATCCAGCCTGGCCTTAAACACCTCCAGGGATG
>JAOXOE010035116.1:0-44398 GCA_028565055.1 Phoeniculus purpureus
ATCCTGCCTTGAACAGCTCCAGGGACAGCGACTCCACCACCTCCCTGGGCAGACCATTCCAGTGGCCAATGACTCTCCCAGTGAAGAACTTTCTCCTCACCTCAAGCCTAAATTTCCCCTGGCGCAGCCTGAGGCTGTGTCGTCTTGTTCTGGTCTCATACTGTCACTAGTTGCCTGGGAGAAGAGCCCAACCCACACCTGACTACAGCCTCCCTTCAGGGAGTTGTAGAGAGGAAGAGGGTCCCTCTGAGTCTCCTATTCTCCAGGCTAAACACCCCCAGCTCCCTCATCAGGCTTTCCCTCCAGTCCCTTCCTCAGCCTCATTGCTCCTCTGGACCCGCTCCAGCCCCTCAATCTCTTTCTTGAAGTCAGGGGCCCAGCATTGCTCCCAGTACTCAAGGGGAGGCCTCCCCAGTACCAGGGGAGAGTTACGTCCCTAGTCCTGCTGTTGGCCTTCTGGGGCCACCTGGGCACTCTGCTGGCTCATGTTCAACTGGTAGTGAACCAGTACTGCCATTCTTGCTAGAAGCCAAGATGCCAGTGGCCTTTTGTGCCTTGCCACCCTGTGAAACCAAGGCCACAGGCACCAACAGCAGAGCCTTCCAGTTCAGTTGTTTCTCTGTGTATTTTACCCCCTCTCTCCCCAAACTGAGGTTCATGCTGCACATGCTCTCCAGATCCATGTGTTTGACATCAGAAATCACTCAGCCCTACCCTTACCATGCTTTTCACTTTCCTCACAGAGAGCATGCCCTTATCAATTCCTAGCACAAGGGGAGAAGCAGGATGACAAGTGCCTCCCACAAGAATTTGGGAGCATGTGTGCTGCTTACTATCTTCTTTAGACTGAAAACTTTCCCCAGTGGAAGGTTTTACAACAAGACGGGGGTGGGTAATCTACAAAACAACCCCCAAAACTTTCCACTAGCCTCGAACATTCTTTTGCTGTGGTAAAAAGCAGACAAGTTTGATGTCTATTATCAGTTTTTCCTATCATCATTGTGCAGAGGTATGGTAACTGCCAAGCTATAGGATACACAGCAGATCTTTGAATGCACCCGTGAGTGGCAGTTAGGCAGGATTTACCCTTTGCATAGTGTCATGGTATTAACATCCCCTGTGTTTTGAGTAAGCGATGACCTAGGACATTGAAGTTGTCACACAACATATCAGAAAGGTGGGCAGTAGGACGACCATGAGCCAGCAATGGGCCCTTGTGGCCAACAAGGCCAATGGTATCCTAGAGTGGATCAGAAGAGGGGTGGTTAGCAGATTGAGAGAGGTTTTCCTCCCCCCCTACTCTGCCCTGGTGAGACCACATCTGGAATATTGTATCCAGTTCTGGGCCCCTCCATTCCAGAAGGACACAGAACTACTGGAGAGAGTCTAGCACAAAGCCACAATGATGATGAAGGGAGTGGAACATCTTCCTGATGAGGAAAGGCTGAGAGAGCTGAGTCTCCTTAGCTTGGAGAAAAGGAGATTGAGGGGTGACCTCATTAATGTTCACAAATACATGAAGCGTGGGTGTCAGGAGGATGGAGCCAGGCTCTGCTCAGAGGCATCTAATGATAGGACAAGTGGCAATGGGTGTCAGCTGGAACACAGGAGGTTCCACATCAATATGGGAAGGAGCTTCTTCCCAGTGAGAGTGACAGAGCCCTGGAAGTTGCTGCCTAGGGTGGTTGTGGAGTCTCCTTCTCTGGAGACGTTTAAAACTCATCTGGACATGTTCCTGTGCAACTTGATCTAGGTGATCCTGCTGCGGCAGGGGGATTGGACTAGATGATCTTTGGAGGTCCCTTCCAATCCCTAATGTTCTGTGATTCTGTGAAAGGCTTTAAGCAGTTGGAAAAAACTAAAATCATGAAGAGTCGGGCTGTGTTTCAGCACCTCACTTTGGGTACGATACAGTTTACACCCAGGGCAAAAGTCTGCTGATGGGAATTAACTTGGAGGTGCTCAGGGTAGATATCAGCACAGAAATGAGGATGGAGAAGCATCATGTGCTGAGGCCTTGGACTGGAGACACCTGAGGTATTTGGTTTTCCTTTTGTTCTCCAGTTGTCCATCCTAAAGCTTGTCTTGCTCTCTTTTATTTCCTTCATACAGCATTCGGTTTCATTACATGTTTATGACCCCATTACAGGATACAGTTTTAGATTACTATCATAAAAAGGAGTTGATAAAACTTCATTATCTGTGGTGGCAGAGGAAGAATAAAATCTTACACCTTCAAGTTCATACATAACACTGGTTGCAATAACTCTTTTAAAGCCAAAGCGCACACACAGACACTGAAAAAAATCCACGGTCACCATTCCTGGATTCAATGTCACCACTGGGAAACACAGAATCACAGAACATTAGGGATTGGAAGGGATCTTCAAAGATCATCCAGTCCAATCCCCCCACCACAGCAGGATCACCTACATCCAGTCACACAGCAACATATCCAGGAGGGTTTTAAATGTCTCCGGAGAAGGAGACTTCACAACCTCCCTGGGCAGCCCCTTACAGTGCTCTGTCACCCTCACTGGGAAGAAGTTCCTTCCTTTAAAGGAAAACTTTAGTGAGGCCACAAGTTCTTTGTCACTGTTTTATTATTCTGAGGAACGCCTCTCTGATCCCCGGGTTGGTCGGCTGGAGAGCGCATGATGGTTTAAGTGCAGGACTATCACCTCAGCGAGGATAGCTTCATCCCAGAGTCAGAGTGTGGAGCTCAGAGATTCCTACGATCTTTCCCTTTAAAAAATAAATTGCTGGTACTTTAATCATTTATCAGAAGGAAGAAAGTGTTTGTTTCAAAGGCACAGAACGAGGGCTTTAAAATTGCACTCTGCTCATCACTGGCTTCTGACTGAATGCAAGTGTAAAAAGGATTTTAGGATCTGCAGAGGTGTTTTAATTCCATTACGTTCTGTGGGTTAAAAAAAAAAAAATCCCCCCTTTCTCTCCTCTTTCCAGATGTGCAAGAAAGGACATTTTTATAAGATCCAGCTCTCAGCATTGAGAGTTTATAAAATAGAGAAAAAAATCACCAGTGCAAAAATGGAGCACTAAGAGCCCCTGTAAAATACCCACCTCTTCCCCTCTCACAGCATCTCCAGCGCCTGATTTTGTGCAGAGGATGGATACTCCAGGGCCAGGCAGTAGGCATGCTAGGTGGAAACAAACACCCCCCTGAGAGGTCTCCTGATCAGGGGAGGCCACAGTGCTGACATAGAACTCAAGCCCTGCAGCATGAAAGGGGCACAGCCAAAAAAAATTGCATGGCCAGGATGTGGGAAACATTTCTGTAAGGGAACCTGTTGTCCAGGATCCTGCAGAAGGTCTGACCAAGACAGGTCTCAGAAGAGGTCATTGCACACGGTGTGTAAAACTGTTCTCAAAGGGTCTTTCGTAAGCAGAGAGCTGGGCAAGCTACCAGTTACCTATGAGCTCGGAGGCTACTAGCCTGCAAGGGTTTGAGAAGAAACAGCTCCAGCTACACCACCTCATCATCGCTCCTTCCAACCTTCCACTTACGCCTTGTGCCTCCTTCTTTTCACACACTATTCCCCCAAGTTGTTTTCTCCTCATGGAGGACCCGCCAGCATTTGATGGCAGGCAAGTCACGGCCCTGCTTGCCAGCTGTGGGCTCCAGATGTGCTGGTGCAGAGCAGGCACTACCTGGGTCCCTCCATCTCCCCACCTGCTCCTGGTCAGAAAATCTGAGGACACAGCTTATTCTGACAGTGGCTGCCCCCCAATCAACGTTGGCCAAGATGCTGCTGGGAGTACCCAAGGGGCTGGTGAGATGAGGAAAAGGGAGATGCTGAGTGGTTGGGGTGTCCCCTGGCCACGGGCAGAGGAAGGTAGCCGACCAGCCAAAGAAAGAGGCAGGTGCACAGGGGGACTGGTGAGGAGATGAGAGAGATGAGGCAGAAGGAGGCCTTGGATGGGAAAAGCTGCAATTAAGGAGCTGTTTCCTTATCTGAGACAGGCAGAAGGAGCACACAACCCCTCCCTTACTCATGGCACCATGGTCTGTGTGCTTGGATAGCCCCAGCCATGTCTTTTCCGCACCTGAAAATGCACCTTTAGCATGTGGTCCCAGTCCTTGCTACCACTGCAGTTTGGGCTTTGGGGTCCTGCACTTGGCTGCTTGGCTGGAAGCATGAAGGCTAGAAAAAGCCCTCATTCCAAATCCTCTTTATGTACAAGCAGAAACACTGTGGGATTTGGCAAAACCAGGCTGTCCTGATTTTTGTTGAAATTAAAAGGGAAACTCGGCACATTCCTTCTCTTGAAAGTCTCAGTAACCAACTTCTTGTGCTGAAAAAGTCCCATTGCACACACAGGGCCATAAATGAGTACAGTCTAGACACAAGATTGTGTGTGTGTGTGTGTGTACGGGTGCTAGAGTCAACAGCCCCATAGTGCAGCACCAAAGCAGGTCCAGGCTTTAGCTCTTCAAACTGCTAAACATGCAGATATCCCACTGGGGCTTCTGGAGCTCGAAACACAGCAAGTCAGCAAACAGGCTTTTGTTCCTACCTGTGCAAGAGATGGGGAGGTGGGAAGAGGATGCTGAGAGGATACGGAAGATGTTTAAATGGTCTTTGAGTGAGATCTATCCTCTGAAAGTGAAAGCAACCACCTCCTGCCCTGTAAGAAACTCATCTCAAGTACACCTCATGCGTCTAATAAAATGTCAGAGAATCACAGAACATTAGGGATTGGAAGGGCGTTGAAAGATCATCTAGTCCAGTCCTCCCACCACAGCAGGAGCACCTAGATCAAGTCACACAGGAACACGTCCAGGCAGGTTTTAAACATCTCCAGAGGAGGAGACTCCACAAGCCCCTTAGGAAGCCATTTCCAGTGCTCTGGCACCCTCACCGTGAAGAAGCTCCTTCTCATATTTATGTGGAACCTCCTGTGTTCCAGCTCACACCCATTGCCCCTTGACCTCTCTTAAAGATGCCACTGAGCAGAGCCTGGCTCCATCCTCCTGACACACACCCTTCATGTATTTATAAACATTAATGAGGTCACCCCTCAGTCTCAGTGTCTTCAGTGGAAACTGCTTGACATAAGAAATGTAGTTTCATAGAGATGCCACTAGGATTCAGGGGTTCTGCCATTTCATAGAGATGGCACTGGGATTTGGGGGTTCTGTCCACATGCAGTACAGTGCAAAGCTACTCAAGACATTGTTGAAGCCCCATTTAGCTTGTGGGGCAGACTGTGCCTCTAAGAGTTTAACTATGGTTTTAACCTAGTGTGGCTTAGAGCCCTAGGGGAAAGAGGGCTCAGAGAGCATCTGCCAAGGCTCCTCAAAGGTAAAAAAATGAAGCTGGTGCCTATTAGTCAGAAACCACCACAAAGCGGTGAGGCCAAAGGATGCTGAAGCCCGGGCTGTGCTATTTAACACCTGCCAGCTCTCAGCGCAACTCTATCCTACAAGACTTTTTCCACTCGTGTTTGTGGTTAGCAAACCCAAACCCCCAAGCAATTAACGCTTTTTCCTCTAAGGTTTTTGCTGAATACAACTGACTCTTGCACATCCAAATCTCAGTGAGGAAAACAGGTTGAGTGCTTGAACAGTACTTCTTTGGTTTCAGGAAAGATATGTGCGGCTCAGAGATGGGGAGAAAGGAATCAGACAGATGAAAAGCCAGCATAATAAAAAGAGGCTGCTGAGAATACAGACTTCTGTGGGGTACAAATCTTCCTGGATACTCAAATTCTTTTGAAAATCCAAAGCCATAGGGATAAGGCAGTGAAGTGTCTGCCTTACAGCTTCTTTTAAAATACCCTCCTGCTTGTGACCATTTAAAGAGGGGTTAAGGAGGGGGATTAATTCCCACAACCCTAAAGCAGCCTCCTGCCTGAAGCCCTACCTGCTCCATCCTGTTTCAACTCCTGCAGCCCCATTCAAACACACGCAAGGAACTGCAGCCTGAGCTACATCCTTTGGCTTGGAAATACAGCCACAGCTCCAGAGTTGTCGTTTTAATGTGCTCCTCTGTGAATTTTGCCATCCTGAGGGTTGGATGAGGGGGGGAAAAAAAACTTTGGTTTGGTGCCAGGTCAGGGTGCAGGGAAGGGAAAAAAAAACCAGCTAATAACTTTCTGAAGGGAGGGGGGGTCTGCTCTGTACCCCAACCTAGGGAGCAGGGTACCTGTCAAAGAGCTGCTTCTGCGTAGACAGGTCCCTTCTGCCCCTCTCCCTGGCTGAGAGCAATGCAGACTGTGCGGTAACAGGGTCCTTAAAAAGCATTTGAAACAGACATTTTTAAACTTGGGTGTCCCATGAGCATTCCTCTTCAACTAGAGAAACTAGAGGAATCAGCCACTTGGGAGCAGAAGCAAATATTTATGTATGAGCTACATTTATTAAATTCCCTTTCATGGTTGACCTCATTTTTTTCTTCTTTTAAGGGGTTAAATAGCTTTAAAAAACAAACCCTCTTTGGATCAGCGCTTCAGGCTGCTCTAGACCAGGCATCCCCAATAATCCAGCTGTTTTAACTTGCAAACACAGCTCACTGCAGACCTCTTCCCCACCAAACACCTCCAACTTCATATGTTGGAAGCCCTGGCTTTGCCTCACTGCTAACTTGATAGAATAAAACAGAAGAGAGATGACAGGGTCAACCCTGGAGCTGCTCAGCTGTTCAGGGACCATATAGCCCTGCTTGGTCATTAGCATGTGGCAGAGGTGGGAAGAGAGAAAACGAGTAACAACATAGAGGATTAAAAAGAAGGGGAGATAAATATCTGTACTCTCCAGAGCTGCTGTAGAACACGCCATTGCCACAGGTTGTGTGTCTGGCACCTCTGCATCATCAGTGTGAACAGCAACAGATACCTACACGGGGCCTTCCTGGTGGAAGTGGTGGAATGAACCCCAGGGAAAAAGAAACTAACCCACTGGAAAAAAGTGGTGACGAACAGATTCAGATACCTGAGACCTGCTTTGATTCCTGGTGGTCCATAAAATACTTTGACAGTGGGATGTGACCCTCCATCAGCTGCAGCTCACTGACTGAGCAGGCTGGGGCCCCTATGTCTCATCATGATCCTGAGTTTCTCACGAGGTTTCCCATTATCCCATCACCACGAGGGTGACCTGCACTGGGAATGCAGCACTCAGAAAGCCTCCCCGCTCTGCACTCGCTATGGTGGCTGCTCGCAGCCACCATACTGAGCTATGACACATGCACACAAGAAACAAGCCCTGTGATATTCCTGCCCAACTACCACTGTAAGTCAGACTGCATTCCTGTCTTTCAGCTGTCAGGAGAGTGTGGAAAGAAGATATTTATCGCATTAGCCCTGCATGATCAAGGAGAAGCCTGGCTGTTTAAGGATGCTTTATTAATGAATGCTAGAGGACATCTACCCCTTCTAACGTACAAGTGCCTCGTTACTGAAAAATGCAGGGAGATAAACAGCCAAGTCCTCCGTCTTCTGTGGCTGTTCAGTAGGTGTGTTACACTTGACATGGGTTATTTATGAGGCTCAGATCGTGCCCAGGGCTAAGCCTACCATTGCCATTAAAAAATAAAAGCAGATGTAACCGGCAGTCTTCTGCTGCTTCTGGTTTAATAACACCAGTGTCTTTCACCCGACTTAAAAGGCCCAATCCAAACTGTATCAAAGTCGAAGATAATTTTGCCATTGACTTCAAAGGGTTTGGGATCGGGATTAATAACGCAGCTGGTACCTCACCCCCTCTCTCTCCCACCCTCCACCCCCCTCACCCACTCTGACTGGAGGCACAAAACCAGTGCTGTGCGTGCAACTACAGCTGCTCACCTGTTCCCCACCAAACTCTGCCTAAGGTGCTGCTGAGGAGATCCCCCAAAGCCCCCCACCTTCCAGCAAGGTGCCAGTGCCCCACGGGAAGGGCTGCCTGCAAATGGAGGGAGTTGGAGGCTGCTTCTTCCCCACCTCACTCAGTGACAGCTCATGTGAAGCTCACAGAATCACAGAACATTACAGATTGGAAGGGACCTCAAAAGATCATCCAGGCAATCCGCCCACCACAGCAGGATCACCTAGATCCAGTCACACAGGAATATGTCTAGGTGGGCTTTAAATATCTCCAGAGAAAGAGACTCCATAACCTCACTGGGCAGCCCCTTCTAGGGCTCCATCACCCTCACCCTGAAGAAGTTCCTTCTCATACTGATGTGGAACCTCCTGTGTTCCAGCTGACGCCCATTGCCCCTTGTCCTATCATTAGATGCCAGTGAGCAGAGCCTGGCTCCATCCACCCTTCATATATTTATCAACATTAATGAGGTCACCCCTCAGTCTCCTTTTCTCCAAGCTAAAGAGACCCAGCTGGGAGCTGGAAACTTGTCTCTTCCCAAAATGCAAACACAGAGGTGTGCTGCCATGAAGGACACCCTCCCCCAAATCTTCACACCCATACTGAATTCAACCCACAAACTGTAGGAGTAAGAGATGCCAGCTTTTTAATAAATAACCTTTTTGCATTAAACAACGAGATGCATTTACATCCACGGCTTTCCTGAGGGCTTGCTCAATCCTGTTCAACTCAAAGGGAGATGTTGCCATTAGAAAGCATAAAACAACCCTATAGCCATCACAAACCATTCCATAGCAACCTTTCTTGCTCCAGCAAACGGGAGCAGAGCAGGCAGGGATGAGAAGGCAATACATTATCCTTATCTTGCCATCACACTGCTCACTCCCTCTTGTACCAAGGGCCTAGATTTTTCCCAGTCAACCCTGATTTCCATAGCAAACCACAATAAGGAGGCCCTCATAACCGCACAGCTCTGCAAGCCAGATAGTTCAGGCTTTTAATCGAAACGAAAGGAGCTGATGGCTCCCAGTGTCTTGTGACACTTGCTGAGGGCTCTCCTGTGGAAGGGGGCTCTGTCAGCCCACTGAACCCACAGAGCATCATGAAGGCTTGTGAAACTGATGGGGACAGGCACACAGTTAGCCTCCCTAGAGGCTGCAAAACTAGTAACACCAGGAGTACAGGGGTGGAATGGAGCCTCTTAAAGCAAAGTTAATGAAACTCCAGCTCCTGACGAGCTGTTTGTACGTTAACTCTCCTAACACAGGGGAAGGTTCCAAAAGCACCGGTGTTGGTAGTAAAAACGTCCTGGTCACAGACTGCTGGAGCAGAGACAGGAGTCTTTTAAAGGGCAGAAGATACCCAATGGCAGTGGCTTCATCTCAAAATTGCTTCTAAAATGAAATATCTGAGCAAGCTTCCCCCCTCCTTCTCGACACGTGCTCACTGCTTGCTGCCAACACATTGCAAACGCTCTGGAAAATGCTGCTCACTTGCTCTGCGGTTGCTCACGACAGATTGATTTGGATAAGAGAGAATTAAAACAGTCTTCTTCAGAAGATGGACAACCTGTATGCAATGCTACCTTTTTTTTTTGTTCCTTTCTGAGTGGTGCTGCCCTTCCAAGGGCCAAGTCTAGGAGATACTGTAAGCACCAGTGCGTATTTCAGGGAAGCAATCACTGCTCCTTAGCTCAACTTTTGTTATGCACAGGGTGCACACCACTAAAACAAACCTATCCATGATTTCCACCAGCTCCATCCCCTGTGGGGACAGCACCCCTTCACAAACACCTCCACACAGACTCACAGAACATTAGGGATTGGAAGGGACCTCAAAAGATCATCTAGTCTAATCCCCCCACCACAGCAAGATCATCTAGATCCAGTCATGCAGGAACATATCCAGGTGGGTTTTAAATGTCTTCAGAAAAGGAGACTCCACAACCCCCCTGGGCAGCCCCTTCCAGTGCTCTGTCATACTCACTGCGAAGTAGTTCCTTCCCATACTGATGTGGAACCTCCTGTGTTGACACCCACTGCCCCTTGTCCTATCATTAGATGACACTGAGCAGAGCCTTGCTCCATCCTCCTGACACCCACCCTTCACATACCTATAAACATGAATGTGGTCATCCCCTAGTTTCCTTTTTTCCAAGCTCGAGACCCAGCTCCCTCAGCCTTTCCTCAGCAGGGAGATGTTCCACTCCCTTCATCATCTTTGTGGCTCTGCACTGGACTCTCTCCAGCAGCTCTGTGTCCTCCTGGAGCTGAGGGGCCCAGAACTGGACACAAGATTCCAGATGCAGTTTCACCAGGGCAGAGCAGAGGAGAGGAGGAGAACATCTCTTGATCTGATAACCATCCCCCTTCCGATCCACCCCAGAATGCTGTTGGCCTTCTTGGCCACAAGGGCACACTGCTGGCTCATGGTCAACCTACTGCCCACCAGGACCCCCAGTTCCCTTTGTCCTACACTGAAAGAATAGATTTGTCCTCAGACAAGCAGTTTCAGCAGCACTACACTCAGGTGAGCTACCAGGTCTACCCCTACCATCCCAGGTTTAACCTACCAGGCTGGCTTTATCTCATGATGCCCAAGGATGGGTTAAACAACTTTGCTTTGCTCATGCAAATGAAGCTCCTGCTGCACACACAGACACTCATTTAGTGACTCTACTTTGTTGTAATGGTACCAGATATTTTAAAGAGCAGATCGCTGCAGCAGAAGCCACTGCCATCTGTGCTTCCCCAATTAGGAATGCAAGCAAATATGTATTTTACAGTAACATCAATAAAATGTAACATGCAAGTAATGTCTCTTTGCTTTGGGTTTTTAGTGGGGTGGGGGTGGGTTTTTTTAAGAGACGCAAATTAAGGAACCAGTCAGTCTTGAAACTGCGGAATTCCCTTGCAGGAAGAACAAGGTTCTCTAACTAAAAAACCATCCCGGCAGGGCCTCCATTGCAGGGTTTTCAGTTTTCAAAACAGAGTAAGTGTGCCTTAGTAACTTTGTTTTTAATGTATAGTCCCTTTGAGAATGGGACCTCACTTGTAAAAAAACCCCCACTTACCAGGCTGTTCATTAGTGAGCATCCTATACAATGTGTCCAAAACCTGCCTCCTTTCAGAAAATAGTTAAGTGTTTTCCAGAAACACAGAATATTAAAGTTTGGAAGGGACCTCAAAAGATAATCTAGTCCAGTCCCCCTGCCACAGCACAATCACTTAGATCCAGCTGCATAGGAATATACCCCGGCCAGTTTTAAACCTCTCCAGAGAAGGAGACTCCACAATCACCCTGGGCAGCCCCCTCCAGTGCTCTGTCACACTCACTAGGAGGAAGGTCCTTCTCATATCAATGTGGAACCTCCCGCGTTCCAGCTCACACCCACTGCCCCTTGTCCTTGCTGGCTCATGGTCATCCCGCAGGCCACCACGACCCCCAGGTCCCTTTCTCCTACACTGCTCTACAACAGGTCAGTTCCCAACCTATACTGGTACTCCACAGCATCCAGCTCCTTGGGAAAGCAAGAAAAGCTTTCCGAGGGCAGGAGAAAACACCAAGGAGAAGAATACAACATAATAAAGGACTAGAGAGGGTGGAGATTCCCAGGGCAGCTCTGGAGAGGACAAAGAGACATCCATGGATACTACCATGTCACGCACTGGCAATACTTATCAAGCTGCAGAGTTGCACAGCAGGGGTTTTCTGCAAGCTGGAGAGGTGCCGTTAGAAACCCCCAGTCTGCCAAGACAGCGCTTTGCACTCGGGTCCGTTGCTTCTCTCTTTTTTTTTTTCCCCACCCAACTGCATCTTAAAACTGTTTCTCTAGAGCACTCAGCCCCCAAAGAAGAACCCAAACAAAGTAAAAGAAACATACTGTCTGTGGCTGCCAGCAAGGCATCCCCTCCCTATCTCGTGCTTAATGCGATAATGAATCTTCCTGTAGGACCTTTTGTGGTTTAAGGCTGAGTAATAATGCAGAAATACTGAGCAGCACAGAAATACACACAAAGCCACACCGCTTGGGTTTTTTTTACTCCTCTCAAATACACATCTGATCAAAAGCCAGGCTGCAATTAAAACAGACCATAGTTCGGGGTTTGGTTGTCTTTTCCCAGCACCATGAGATGGTACTTCATCACCAAATGAAAGTGAGGACAGCACAAATATTTTCTCCACTGCAGTAGTGATAAAGATTGTGCTTGGGAATCCCGCTTCATGCCTTAACCCTTTAAAAATATCTTCAGTTAAATTTCTGGGCAAATAGCTAAAAAATGTGTGTCACACTGAAGGGTTATAGCTGTTTCACAGCAAGGCAATCACAGAGTCATGGAAAGGTTAAAGTTGGAAGATCATCTAGTTCCAACCACCTGCAGATGGAGAGAGGTTCTCCTCCTCCTCTACTCTGCCCTGGTGAGACCACATCTGGAGTCTTGTGTCCAGCTCTGGGCCCCTCAGCCCAGACAGAGAGGACACAGAGCTACTGGAGAGAGTCCAGCACAGAGCCACAAAGATGATGGAGTGGAGCATCTCCCTGATGAGGGTAGGTCCACTGAGGGAGCTGGGTCCCTTGAGCTTGGAAGAAAGGAGACTGAGGGGTAACTCCATTAACGTTGATAAATATGTGAAGGGTGGGTGTCAGGAGGATGGAGCCAGGCTCTGCTCAGTGGCATCCAATGACAGGACAAGGGGCAATGAGCGTAAGCTGGAACACAGGAGGTTCTACATCAATATGAGTAGGAACTTCTTCCCTGTGAAGGTGACAGAGCACTGGAACAGGCTGCCCAGGGGTGTTGTGGAGTCTCCTGTGAAGACATTTAAAAACCATCTGGACACATGTTCCTGTTAAACTTGATCTAGGTGATGCTGCTGTGGTGGGGCAGATTGGACTAGATGATCTTTCAAGGTCCCTTCCAATCCCTAATGTTCTGTGATTCTGTGAACCACTGCTGCTAAATGCTAATATCCTAAGCAAAATAATCAGAAGTGAATATTTTAGGTATTTTAAACACATGATCTGTAACTTTAACATAGTTTTAATTCAAGGAATGTGCTACTGACATGGGAAAATATTATGTTTGCAAAAACAGAATGCTGAATAATAATTATTTTTAATATTTGTGCAAAGAGAGGGTCAATTTAGTCAGCTCCTGAAATGCTGGCAACGTACTGAAACTCATGGGAAGAACAGAATCAGGAAGAGGTAGGAAATTTAGACATTTCTACTTTAAAAAAGGCAGCGGTCCGATTTTTAGGCTCTATTTCCAAAATAATTTCCAACAATTACTCTTTAAGACAGACGTTTCAGCTAATTTAAGGATTCTAAAGCAGCAATAAAGCTGATGAGACCAACTGGGGCAACAGCACATGTGTAGAAGCAGAAAATAAATATATCCTAGGGTATTAGAAAGCTACATTCGAGCAGAACCCAACTCAAAAACAGTCCAGCGCAAAACACAGAGCCTGAAGAAACATATTGGAGCAAACTCTGAAGTAGGGAACCTCAATTAGATCTAGTCAGCCACAGGACTGAAACAGATTGCATCTGTTACCTCACAAGGTTTCAGATGATTTTATGTTGACTTTGGCAACAGTGGGATGCCAGACTCAAATCTAGTGAGAAATCTTGACAGAACTGCTGTTTCCATTCCCCCTCTACATCTCATGCTTAAATATTAATCCAAGCAGGCGACCAAACTGCTCTGAGCGATTCTGCCTCAGCACCACACTCTGTGAAAGGCAATCAAATTTTTTCTATTATATTTTCACTTGAGTGGACAAGCCAAAACAGACATAAAATTGATAAGGTCCGAGCAAAAACACAGTACTTATTTTTCAGGATTAAAAATTGAGAGGCTGTGTTTCTGTCAACTGCTTCATTCTGGACCTCCTTAGCAGAAGTAACTCAATGAAAAGGATGGACATGTAACATTAGCACAAGTCCAGGAAGAAAGACAGTGTTGATAAATGTTTGTACCTTGAAATCAAAGATAGACTTTCCTTTATTAAATAGTACTTGACAGGAAAATGCAGTTATATTAAACTTGAATTACTGGTGCATTTGACAGAATTTGTGAGAGCTTTAGCTCAGGAAAGGTGTAAGGCTGGGCTCAAATGCCAGCATGAAAACAAACAAGTTCTCTGTCACCTGAAGCAGAAGGTTGGGACAGGCACTGAGATTCAGTTCCCTTCTATGTCAAAGGTATGTGAACCCAAGTGACACTCTTCTCCAACAGAGCTGTCCGTTCCACCTGCCTGGTGTGCTCTTAGTGAGCAGCTCACAGCTGGATGAGCGCTCCTCAGAGGTCAGGGTGGACAGCATGTGAGTGAACGGAGGAGTCAACTGCCTCAGCTGTTTGCAACATCTGTAAGGCAAGGCAGTGACCAACAGCTCCTGGCAAGGTCCTACACACATACAACTGATCAAGCGGTAGAAAGAGAAGTTCCCTGAGAGTGCAGTAGTTTTTCCCTTGCACTGAGGATAAACGACTCAAGCATTAAGCAAAGGAATAGCTTGAGGAATAAAGAATGTATGGTATCTACAAAGATGTGACATGTTCTCCCCGAAAAAATAAAATGCCCTAGCTTGGAGCCATCATAAAATCCTTAGCATCTTTTTGTTTTTTCCAGAATATGCAGTTCCAGTTATTTATTCAAAAGTGCAATTTCTAAAGACTAAATGTACCATGATGAAAAATCATTATCATTATAATAAATGAAGGCACCATAACTGGTCTTAAGAAAAGTATAAATTTTGAGTTTTGTAAAACATTATCCATTTCCTACCAAATCATAGGTGGAAAGATAGATTTATGTCCTTTTCTTTTATAGATGTGAACTCAGTGTCATACATGTGCAACTATTTTGCATTTTAACCATTTCACATCTGACTCACTCAATGCAGAAGACATGTGATCCAAGACCTAAAAAAGTAATTAGATGACATTTTTCTACTATAGAGCTTCTTTTTTTTTTCTGTTCCTAATATTTCTTTCTATACAAGATTGATCATAAACCAGTAATAGAATCATAGAATCATTAGGGATTGGATACCTTGTTGTCAACTTCTTATGCAAAATCTGTTTAATTAGTGCCAGCATGTGGGAATATAACTGAAATAATTTTTACTGCTGAAATTAAAGCAACAGGTTCTAAATTAATTTTTATAAGCAAAAAGAAATAAAATTGATTTATAAAATTATAGATATTATACACCTACAACATGCTTACCATCTCCAAACTTTCTATATTAGAGTTTGCAACAGACAAGTTCAATCCTCATGAAACTGAAAATTCTACAACTGTCTAGAGGTATTGGGTCTGGAGCACTAGTGAGTCCTTGAAGTCAGGTTGCTTAGTGTCAGAACTTAGAGCACATTCAGGGCTACTCTATGTTACGTCAGCTTCAAATATCCCCAAAGAACAATTACACTGCCTATGAACAATGGGGAACATACATCAAAACATCCTCTTCTTCCTAATGTATTGTCATACCAACTGGTTCTTTGTCAACCCACTTGAGATGAGCTAAAGATGACTTTGTTTTGCACTGCTGGAGAAGATTAGGATGACAGCACTGGGAAAAACCTAACTCACAGCTCCAACAGCAACCACAATTCTACTTCACTTTTTATTATAACATAGGAAACATTATCTCATACTATTATTAAGTCTATGCAAGGAAAGAATAGCAAAATTTCTTCTGAGAATTTTAACTCTGAGTGATTGCAAACTACCTGCTGTAACCGATCATTGAACTACATGATCTTTCGAGGTCCCTTCCAATCCCTAATATTCTGTGATTCTGTGATTCAGTTAGTTTGCATTTCATTACACTTTGCTTCAATATTGCAGAAAATAATTGTTTTCAAATCAAAATCAGATACAATAAATAAACCTTGAAAAAGAAACCCACACAAAGTACAAAACCTGTAGAAATTACAGAATCACAGAATTGTAGGGGTTAGAAAGGACACCTGGAGATGGAGTCTAACTCCCTGCCAAAGTAGGATCACCTAGGGCAGGTCACTCAGGACTGCATCCAGTCAGGTTTTGAAAGTCTCCAAAGGAGACGCCACAGCCTCTCTTGGTAGCCTGTTCCACTGTTCCATCACCCTCAATTTTCCTGATATTGATGTGTAACCTTCCTGTGCTTCAAGATGTACCAGTTGCCCTTCGTCCCATCACATGGCAACACTGAAAAGAGACTGGCTCCTCCTTCTTGACACCCACTTTTCAGATATTTATAGACATTAATAAGATCATCTCTCAGCCTTCTCTTCTCCAGACTAAACAGCCCCATCTTTGTGTTTCTAGCCAACTGGAATTCAGACCTGCATATCACAAATCTGGGCATACTCACAGGGTTTTCTGTGGTGAACTCCAGGTTCCCAGTACGAAACAACTGCAACACCTACCAGCACATAGAGAGTCACTTTGTGTGTATGTGTCTCTGTTTTTGTCACCTATAAGCAGATCCACCATAGAAGGTATTTAGATTTTATGGACTTCTGGGCATTATGCAACTATGAAAAAGTGTACCAATCCCAGCTGAAAAGGGCTCCCTCACCTAGCCTGAATTAATGTATTCTTAACATTTGTTTCATTTCTAAAAAATGACAATACAAAGGAATTTAGCTCAAGCTTTGCAAGGAAATTTTATATTTCCACTTAAACATATATATAGCAACAGGCCATCATTCACATTATCTTAGTAATCTAGATTCTTATCTTTTTCTGTGAGTAACAGGTTAAGTGCTTCAGAAGACAATAAACCCTATTAACTTGTATAGACAGATTACTGCCTGTACCATTTCTATTGCTATTAAGCCTGGATTTGATGCCTGTCACAATCCTTCTAAAGAACACAAACGTTCTGTGTAACAGTGTGTCTCTGTTATACTCAGTTTTGCAAGATGCATCTTTTCTTTGTAGCTGTGTATTCCAACTCCTACCATTTGGAGTAGAAGCTGAAAGTACTGAACATCCAGAGAGAAGCTCAGTCAGCCACTTGCACACTTACTTTTCAAATTCAAAGAGGAAAAACAAAGGAAAAAAAAAAAGGAAAAAGTAAAATCCAGGAAAAAAATAATCATGCTAAAATGTCTTGGCTCTCTAATATGCAATGCTGACCAAGACATATTGAAATATTGGAAAATATACAGTGATCCCCAGTTTTGCTTCACTATGATGTTCTTTCATTTTAGAATTTTTTCATATGTACTCACATTTGTGAGAGGAGAAAGAAAATGGTGCAAAAGGATCATACGGTTTAATTAAATAAAGCAATCATGAGAGAGCTTAATTCAACAGTTCAAAACTTTACAGACCTCTTCCAACCTCCTCACTGCACAAAACCAGAGGTAATTCTGCTAATTATTTATGTGATTTTTCTATGATAATATTTGGGTATTGTGCACAAAAACAAACAAACAAACTAGCCATTGGATATGTGGCTATCGAAAAAAATCCCTAGTTTTGTTAGTAAGTGAGTCTGTATCAAAATATTTGTTCTTCATTTACATTGATGAAACCAGGCTAAAAGAAGTCTCCACTCAACTTTTTAGCACAAGGATAGGTTACTTTTAGAGCAGCCCTGGAAAGAAAATCCAACACATGCCATTTGACTACTGCAAACTAATCCCCACGATGCTTCTATTTCTTTCTATGAACTGTGACACAAGGTCCAACAGACAGCTTCAGAGCGTCTCAGGTCCAGTACATGCTTTTCAAAGTTAATCAAGGGAATATAGAAATGTATATAGAAAGATGAAAGTGTCTTTGCCTTTATACATATTGAAAAAAAAAAAGCTAAAAGCTGGGGAAAAAAAAAGTGAGATGTTTCATAGGGGAAGGTTAAGTCTGATGCTAATGCTTATTTAAAATGGTGACAGTCTGGAGTAGTGAAGCCTTGCTGGGCTGCTTTAATTTCTCCCTGGAATAGCTCTCTCCCAACCTTCGGCAGCACATCAAAGTCTCTGGAGCTCAATTAAAATTGGATTATATTGAAATGCTCTATCTATGGAACTGTGTGCTCACTAACACTTTTCTTTCAGTAATACTCCAGATGACAGTTGCCCATCCCAATTTAAACAGTTGTCATAGAGACCATGAACTAAAGCAGCAGTAACTAACAATACAAAGGAAAGGTAAGTGGTAGGATTTCTGTGAATGAAGGGCTTGCTTTCCAGCCGCATTGCTCACGGCTGCAAGCAGCTAAATGCAGAAAACATAAAAGGCTCTAAAGCTCTCCACCACACTCCTAAGCAGAAAGCCAAAGGAAGTGGAATAGTAAAGATTTTCACTTTTTTCTCCTCAGTAGCTAGAAGAGTATTTTACACACCAGTATGTTGGAGCTGCTTAAGCGTCCAGAATCAAACAATGAAAAGCAGCAGGTAACCCAGGAGTCAGACTACAACTACCAGTGCACAAACTAAAGGGGTCAATAGCCACATTATAATTGCAACAGAAGAAAATCAGATATTAAGTGTTTGGGCTTTTTTTCCAAAATATGTTATAGATTATTCTAAAGGATGTACAAATTATTTATGGTAAAATCCCAAAGTGAAGACCTGATACAAATCTGTAAGAAATTCAGAGTCTAAATACGTTTATCTAATGTTGTCACATTCAATGTGCCTAATGCTTTCTAATGATTTTATTACTGGCTTTAACTGTTCTGTAACGTATAACCATGTAGTTTTTTTCATGTACTGCTCCAAAGCCTGACAATACCACCGGAGAACTCCATCAGCTTCCAAAAATCCCAAAATAACATGAACAGCTTAACGTTTCTGGCAGCACCGGACACCAATGTATTTAACACACAGCGTAGATTGCTGGTAATGATGATATTTTCTCATGTAGATGGCATGTTTCTGGCACTATAAAACTCTCAACCTTTCTTGTAATTGGCTTACTGAGAGTCCCAAAGTTGTTTTTTGTGGCATTGGTCTGATCACCATAGAAATGGAATACTTTTTGCTGTTTCACTCTAGAGCTCTATTTTATTTCCAAGCCCACTGCCAGCATCTTCCCAGCTCCTCCGGAAAGTCGGTGTTCGGATTTTGAAGCAGCAACAAGGCAGAGTGCAAAGAGCGCAGGCCAAAGGGGAAGGAAACAAAAACGTGTCAGAAAACCTAAAAACCACACGGATCAGAATTTGTCAAAACAAGGCTTTGGTTTAAACCAACAAGAAGGGCCCCTACAGCTTGGGCCTTGACAAAGCATGGCCTTTTTTCCTTCTTTTTTTTTTTTGTAATTTTTTTTTTATTTTTAGCCCAGCTGTAGAAAACACCATCTAATGAACCTGTCTGGGGCTGCTGTCCCCATCCTGTCAGGCATGTCAGGAGATGACAAGCGCTGGGGACAGCCCGCCGCCAGTCACAGACAGCCCTGCCAGCTGGAGAGTTCAGCCCCAATCTAATCACACCACCAGAAAATAACTTTCATTCTTGCAGCCTGACAGGATGGGCTCAAGGAAAAGCAGGAAAAAAAACATTAGGATTGAACCAATGCTTTTTGTTTCAATTCCATACATTTTCATTTTCGTTTGAGGGAAGATAAACATTGTTAGAAGCTGTTAGTACTTGATGCTGGTTTCCATTAATCGAACTGTTTCTGTCTTTCCCTTAAGAAAAAGGAAACCAATAAAAACATCCACACCAGCTGTTACAGAAGTGACAATGAGACAGTGTTTGCCATACGTGTAAATGTTTTTGCTTCGTTTATTGCTAAGTATACACACTCTTTTCCAACATATATACTGATAGGAAAATATCTGCTACCGTTGGCAAAGCTGCCCTTACATGGTCGAACGGTCCATGCTTTTATTATTTCGTTAGGCTGTGTTCACCAAATCTCTCTCTTCATAGCCATCACTCCAGGCTTTGTACTATCATTTGGGCCAAAATGACAAAGTGGGGCTGTTTGTGCTCCTGAAATGGAATTCCTAAGTATAAAATTTATTCCTAAATATAATACATAGTATTAGAGTTCATGTTCCCAACATAGGTGGTTCTTTCCTGTTAACACACAGACTATTAAATTACAAAGAGGAAAATCTTAACACATTCCTTCAAAGGGCATAGGCTGAAAAGGTTAGAGTATACTGCTAGGCATCCTAACTTTCTCATTCAAAAATTGCCAACACATACCTCCACTCCAGAAATTTAATAATAACAAATTGCTAGTGTAGACCTCTGCTCCAGAAATCTCATAAATCCACAAAAAGAGAGGCTAAAAATCATTACTTAAAAAGACCCTGAAAAAGTAGCTCTCCTAAAAAGCATTAAAACAAATTATTAGGTTTAGATACAAACAAAATTATCTACAAATACGCATCCAGCTAAAATGGAAGTGTAAAGTGGTAACTAAAGTATGTCTCATCTACTCCTAAATGTAAATCAAAGTTTATCTCCCAGTGTAAGTATCTTAGCAAATACATCTCAGTAAACAATTTGCATTATTTAGAAGGTAACCAAATGGGATGGAAAATGACTGGTTCATGTAGTATTTAGTAATTATTTAAGGAAGAAATTATGAATGAGTCTAGGTCTATCTAATCCCTATCAAATAATAAAAAATGAAGATTTGTTATTGCATTCTGCCATTCATTCACTCTCTGCTGACATTAGAGATGACAGAAAGTCTGTTTAAAAGCTTGCTATCTCTATTCATCTTTGTTTCTGGCATGAAATACAGACTATAATAATCTTGTCAAGCCCACATTTAGACACTAATTCATGACCCTCTGCTACAATTTAGAGAAAATTCATACGTAACTCTTTTAAATCAAACTATGACCCCAGATGGAACTGTAATATCTAGAGTCAGCTGCCAAACATACACTGACTAAAGCAGCAGCCACCCTGATGTTTCCGTGTGGGTAAGATGGTCTAAACCACTATGATGCATTCATTTTTTTTAACCTAAACTAATTAGATTTTTTTTTTCTATTTTATGATACTGGACACTCAGGCATCATCTTACTTTCTTGGTAAGAGAGAAGGAATTGCCTCTTTCATGGTTTGACGACAATGGCTACAGCTATGAGAAAGAAAAATGAAGTTGAATCATAAAATCATAGAATCATTAGGGATTGGAAGGGACCTTGAAAGACCGTCTAGTCCAATCCCCCTGCCACAGCAGGATCACCTGGACCAAGTCACACAGCTGGATTCAGCTTCCACTGTCAATGCTAGTAAGAAAATGCAACCCTAAACCTTCCAGTGAAGCCTAAAACTCCATCAGGACACCAGCCTGCAAAACTCAGGCAACAGGGTACATAGTGGAGCTGACCATTACTAAAAACCTGCCTGTAGACTGGAGAGGACAAACTCAAACAAAAGTGGGTTGCTGCATATGTACA
Organism: Phoeniculus purpureus; assembly: GCA_028565055.1. Classification (NCBI taxonomy): domain Eukaryota; kingdom Metazoa; phylum Chordata; class Aves; order Bucerotiformes; family Phoeniculidae; genus Phoeniculus; species Phoeniculus purpureus. Next base: position 21,204 of record JAOXOE010035116.1, read on the forward strand.
AACAGGAACATCTTCCATGGGCAGCCTAGATAACAACGCACTTCTACAAGCAACTTAGATACAAACGTAGATATACTTTAACCCACAATCACCCAGCCACATCTGGATATCTGAAAAATGAGAGAGTAGCACAAATGTTGTCACAAAACCTGCAATACCTGTGAACCCGTGAATTTATTAAAAAAAGGTATGCCATACTGGTTCAGGATGACGTGCTGCCCAGCTTCACCTTTTGAATGCATAGATTGACGTGATGAAGGGCTATGATGTTGATAGATTCCCTATCTCCTATTCTTTGCCTTTTCATATGACCAGTTACAGATTAATGCAACGTCATATTTTATTCACAGAAACAGAGATTATTATGCAATCACAGAATCACTCCAGCTGGAAAAGAACCTTGGGATCATTGAGTCCAACCATCTACCCTACCTTACAAGTTCACCTCTAAACTATATCCTTCAATACCTCATCCAAATGATCTTTAAACACATCCAGGAATGGCAACTCAATCACCTCCCTGGGAAGCCCATTCCAGTGCCTGACCACCCTTTCTGTGAAAAACTTTTTCTTAGTATCAAGTCTGAATGACTAAAGAAATGTCAAAAATGACTGTCAAAATGACTAAAGACAGACAACTCCTGTTGATTAAAGTTGGGGAAACACCAAGTTATATCACACACCAGCTATGGTACAGAACAGCTCACCCATCTGAAACGCCAGAAATTTCTGCTAGACAGAATCTAATCATTAAAACCATAATTTTCCCTGAACATCAGCATTACCACCTTTATTCATAATCAACAGTACTGTATAAACTTAAAAGCCTTCAACTGAAAAAAAAGGATGAGCTGTTCCGTTTCAAAATAATGGTAATAATAGAGAAATAACCAAAGCCACTCTTTTGTAACAATAGTTCTACAGACTCCTTTCCTCACATACAATAATCTTTCTCAAAGCCACCATGTACTGTTTTATCATTAGCTTATACACTGGTGTTTCATGGTGGTATTATTTAATTTATTTCATTCACGTTGAAGCAGAGAGCCCTGGCCTCTTGACCCCAATTTTCACTTAAAGAAACAAATTTATTTTTTGCAAACTAACTCAATTTTTCTCCTGTCAACCTTTAGCCTCACTTTAAAATATTAACCTTTTTCCTATCATGATAAGCATCCAACTTTCTTCTATCCAAATTTAATGTTAATCATAGTCTTATGATAATGTTAGATTCTCTTCCAGCTACCTCTGTCAAGCACACAAAAGTAATTTAAATCTATACATCCTCTTGGAATGAAGTAGCATCTTCACTGGTTGTACACGCCAAAGCCACACAATTCCATTTAAAAAAAAATCATCATTTCTTTTCATTATTTGCGTTGTTTTCTCCATTTTGCACTGTAAAATGTTAGCTAAGAGATGTGTTTCTCCTTTAAAAGAAGAACAGGAAGCAAGGCTGAGAATAGACTTCCAAAACAGAGAGCAATTCAAAATTACTACGATTACTTGCCTGCCTTTTCTGCCAAAAGACATTAGGCAAAACGAAGATACAGTAAAATTAGAGAGAGAAAGTCTGAACTAGGGGGAATTTCTTCCTACATTTATTTTTATGCTAACCCACCAAGCTATTAGAGGGATCTGTATCAGTGTTGCTGACAGAAGAACCTATTGTATATAAATTACTAGAAATAATTCAAACCTTTAACACTATGGGGAAAAGGTAATGTTTTACATTACCTAAAACATGATGCAGAACACCTAAAACATAAACAGCATCTAAATATGACACTTTAACAATTAAAAACATTACACTGGATTTTGAACTTGCTAACAAAGATGTTGAGTGCTCTAAACATCCATTACCTTTGGAAGTTTGAAGTAGTAGCAGAAGCACTTTGAAAAGTCCAAATTTGGTTTCACACACAGGCGCCCACTATAAAGAACCTATAGACTGGCCTTACTTGCTTTTCCCATGGAAGAGGCAGTAACAGTTTGTTAATTACCTCAGTGAATAAAAACTGTGGCCCTTTCTTAGGCCATTTCCATCTTCCAATGCAATATTGTCATAAGTTTCCTGCCTCACTGCATTGCAGCTTATTTACCAAGAATAAGATGGTAGTCGGGATGTATTTAACAAAATAATAATCTTATGAGAGCGTTATTCATAGAATCATTAGGGATTGGAAGGGACCCCAAGAGATCATCTAGTCCAATCCCCCTGCCACAGCAGGATCACTTCACTGGAGAAGTTATAGAATCAGAATTTTTCTTGTAAAAGCTTTTTAAAAACTAATTGTTTACTGCTGGAAAAGCTTTCTCTACCAGCAGAAAACCTTGGCTATTTTTAATATTTATGTAAAAACTCAAAATATTTACAGTGGAAGAAGTCAGCTATTTATATAAAAACCCATACATATTTGAAACACTTTTTGTTGTTTTACAGTGGAATGAATCAACAAGAATGACTTTTCAAACTTAATATTACAAACTTAGAACGTGAATTCAATCTGGTTCTGCTGGGATCTTTATTTATGACACTGAGCAAAATACATCTTGAAAAGTAATTTATTTTTACTCTAATGTTTTTGGAAGCTTCCACCAAAGAACACCAGGAAGCAGCTATTTCCTACCTCAGTAGAGACAAACCAAGTAGATCCCAACCAAAGAGTAAAACAGCTCCAGATCTACTTTTTATGAACACATCATTTTGCATACAGAAGAAAACCCTTTTATAGGTAATTGCTGTCCCAGGTGTGTCTGGCACTGCAATAATGAGCTCGTTTGTCCACTAGAGGGCAAGGAGGTGGAAAATTAAAATGTTATAGAACATTAGGGATTGGAAGGGACCTTGAAAGATCCTCCAGTCCAATCCCCCTGCCAGAGCAGGATCACCTAGACCAAGTCACGCAGGAACCTCCTACGTTCCAGCTTAAGCCTATTGCCCTTTGTCCTATCACTGGGTGCCACCGAGTAGCGCCTGGCTCCATCCTCCTGACACCTTCCCTTTCCATATTTATTAAGGAAGTCACCCAAGCTAAAGACATGCAACTCTCTCAACCTTTCTTCATAAGGGAGATGTTCCGCTCCTTTCATCATCTTTGTGGCTCTGTCCTGGTCTCTCGCAACCAGTTCTATGTCCTTGTGGAACTGAGGGGCCCAGAACTGGACACAATATTGAACTAAAACATAGAATCACAGAATCATGAAATTATTTATGTTGGGAGTGACCTCAAAGATCATCTAGTTCCAACCCTGCTGCCATGGGCAGGGACACATTATACTAGACTAGGTTCCTCAGACCACCATCCAACCTAGTTTTGAACACTTTTAGAGAGGGGGCATCCACAACACCCCCAGGCAACCTTTTCCAGTGTCTCACCACTCTTACAGTGAAGAATTACTTCCTCACATCTAATCTAAGTCTGCCCTCTTTCAGTGTAAAACCATTACCCCTAATCCTTTCTCTACACTCACCGATTAAAAGTTTCTCCCCTGTAGGCCCCCTTTAAGTACTGAAAGGCAGAAACAAGTCATTCCTGGAACCTTTCTTTCTTTAGGCTGATTAAACTCAACTCCTGCAGACTGTCCTCGCTGCAGGGATACATGAGCCCCTTAATCATCTTCACAGCCTTCCTCTCACCAGAGTAAAGTAGAGGAGGAGAATCACCACTTGCAACATGCTAGCCACACTTCATTTGACGCAGCCCAGAATGTGATTTGCTTTAAGGGCTGTGAGCACACATTGCTGCTTCACTTTGAGGTTTTTCACCCACCAATACCTCCAAGACCTTCTCCACAGGGCTGTCCTCAACCCACTCATCACCCAGACTGTATTTGTGCTTGAGATTTCAACAAATATTTCAAGTAAAACTGCAGTTACTATATTAGCTGGAGCTCGTGCTCATTAACTGAATTTTCCTCCATGACAAATTATCCCATTTGGATGGGGATGACAGCAATTCTATACCTCTAAAAATGTCTAAGGATTTTAATGAATAATAAAATGGAAAAGGTTTGATCAGAACTACAGTGCTGCTTGAGTTTAGAAGGACTGGACCTTATCCAAAATCCACTGAAATCATTCCAGGTCTTTCCACTGATTTCACTGGCTTTGGATTTAAAGGAAGTCTGATTACAGAAACATCTCTACAACATCAGAGGAGCAGCCCCCAATTGAGAGATAGAGAGAGATAGAAAGGCAATATATCACTCTATTCGAGTGGTAACAGAAAAAGAGGAAGCACTGGACAGACAAAGTATAACCATAATATCCTGATCTTGTACAGTATCACTGCACTCTGTCAATATCCCCTGAAAGGTGGTGGTGATGCAGTACACGAAGAAATGACTATGTCTTGTCAGGACATCCCTCTCCTTCCCAGGGCAATAATTACTCTTCAGTTTAGCATGAACACATCAGTTCAGATACTTGTCAAAAACTTTCTATAAAGCCAGTTTGCACTGTCAGTGTGTTCCATTCTGCTTACTTCAAGCAACATTTGAACAATTTGGGTGTAAAAGAATAAGATTTCTTTTATAGCAATGAGCCAAGCAAACTCAGCTGAGAATCACATTGTCAAACTGGATTCTTTCCCCATTGCACATAACCACTCGTAACTAACTGTAAGCCCCCAGAGGATTCTGCCACATGTTGACTTTGTAAAATTGAGGTGTACAGAATTTGCAGTAGACTGGTAGGCCAATCAGTAGAGAGAGAGACAATAAAAACCTGTTTCAGCTTGCATTTTACCTGGAACGCTAAATGGATTAGTTATATTAGAGTCTTGAATTCCACTGTGCTCTTTTGAGCATCACTACTCACAGCAAAATAAAATCTCTGAAGACAAAATGCTTTTATCACTATCTCCTTCCCCTTTCTAATACACAAGCTCAACAAAGTCAAACAAACATTACATTGAGCATTACATCTCCTGATGGAACAAGGAGAATACAATTACATTCCCACTTTCCTATGATTTTTGGTCTGTTCTGCAAGGGTTTTATTGTACAACACCACAGCGCTGTGTACTGGGATGGAATAGGCCAACCTAGGGTGGGGGAAAGTAGGGCAAATTAACCGACTGACTTCCCTCCATCGGGACAAGAGAGGTGAGTGTTAGGACCAGAACCTCCTCTCCCTCTCACGGGGCCAAAAATTTACCGTGTGCTCTGGGAAAAGATTTGGCTGATGTTAAGCAGCAAAATCACTCAAACTATGGACTAATCACCGCAACATGTCAATACGATCTTTTATTTAAATTTAATATATAAGATACAAGACTAATATGAATCTCTCCTGTCAGCTACCTAGCGCAGTTGGAATTTGCCGTAGCAACAACTGCTTTGAAGATGAATAGCAAAACCCACAAGGGTTATCTAATCCCTGCCATTATATATTGAAAAGTGGTTATATATGGAATATATATTTATATGGATATATTGATAGATATTTACTGGTCATGGAAGTGATTTTAGACTTTTACACATAACAATTGCACTATATACTGTGAACTAGTAAAATCCACAAGAAGGAACACGGTCTCAACTACCAAGCACAGAAATGTGCTCCGCCTGTAGGATGACCAAGTTTCTAAGTTACGTTGTTCAAGCAGGCTACTGTGAAAGATCTAAGCACGAGACCCTGTAGATCACAAGGAAAATCTTTGCAATGAATTTGGACAGAGTTCTCTGGCTCTGAGTCTCCTCACAGCATCATTTGATTACTGGGCAGCACAACACTCACTCTACTGAAACAACATCCTCATATTCTTGTGCTGCTGTGTCAAAGCATAACACCGCACAGAATTGCTCTCTACTCTTTTCACACACACACATACACGCTTATCAATGATAGATAAAGCTACTGCAGTAAAGTGCAGTCCAATCTCAACCTAATGCAGCTTCTGATCCCTTTCTGTCCTCCAATACTTTTATCTGTTTATCTTGCTATTACGCTTGAGGTAGCAGAAAATAATCTTCTCCCTCAGTGTCTCAGTTTCAGACTCTGCCAGTGAGTGAGGCTGTGCTGCTGACCTTCGCTATTCTTTCTGAAATCCTGCAGATGCCTTTTAGCATATGTGAGTAGTTCAGTTTATGAACTATACAACTTAATGAAATCAAACCAGTAACAGCAGTCGAGGCATGTTCCTCACTATTTTGTTTTTTAAAACTGCAGTTTTTCATCTGTCACCCTTACAGTACACAAGCGCTGCTTTTTTTTTCCTTCCCTAGAGAGACCAGCTGAGAAATTAATTTTCTTGCCTTTCATTGGGTGTCAAAACTTTAGAGTATTTTTTAACAGTTAGGAAAAAAGCCAAAACACAGAAACAAATCAAAAGCACTCCTTACCTGAAATAAACATAGAAAAGAAAATTAGGGAAGCTGATAACTGTTTCAAATCTATGAAGGCTTAAATCCAGAATCGAATCATTTTACTGAATGCAAATAGTTATATGTTCTTAATTATCTGGGTGCCTGACATTTCTTTCAAAATTAAAAGTGGAAATGGAGTAAACATTACTATCAGGAGAAAACATTCTATACTATTCTATATTTTTTTAACTGTACTATATACACCAAGATTGCTAAAGCGGAATATTTTTTAAATTATTATGCAGTAGAATCAGCTGCTCCTTGGAGGACATATAGAAAATAAGGAAGGCAATTGAAATTATTGACCCAGTGATAACTCTCTGAATAAGCAAAACTTGACATTGAATTATACTTGAGTTAACACCACAGGATTGGTCTGCACAACTGCCAAATGACTTCCCATTTCTTCATCTTGTGTACTAAAGCCTAGAAAAGCCTTGATTCTTTGACATAATTTTATGTTGTCACTAATGTTACAGGACACTGCAGCTTGCCTTTGTGTCCAGAAGAAGCCCTTCTGCTGACATCTATTATGCTCACTCTGCTTACATTTGCAAATATGCAATGAAAACCACGCGCATGGAACGACCCATTCGGTTCGATGCCATCAACAGATAAAACTGCTGAGTTCAGAAGCGTAATTAAAAACACTAGCTGTGATATAAAAAGAATCTCCCACCAGTTCACTGTTCTGACCACAGGAAGACTCCAGGAGCAATAGTCGTCGTGTGTTTATGGAAACAAGGGAGGTGACTGGAAAGTGCCCTGTCAGTTTTCAGCTCTCTCTTGCCAGCTGCATTAAAATGCAGCCCTGAGCAATTTTTTTTTGGTCTGGAATTTCAGGAGCAGAGAGTACAAAAGAGCTGATGAGCAATGAATGCTTCACCCTTCCTCAATTAATCTTGTCTCTCTACCTTTGCTTTTGCTTTCCCTCTACATGAAGGTAATAATGACACTCTCATCCATTATCCTTTTATCCCTGTTATTCTCGTGAAATTGCTTAATAATATGTTACAGATTCGTCTTCACTCACATAATTCTTCCTGTCATTTGCAGTATATCATCCTGCAAACATACAGCCCACTCTCACTGGCCGTTCTTTGAAGATTATTGTCAGTGACATCTTCAGGATGCGTTTGGAATCTGGAGCATCATTTCCGTTGCGATGGGGAATTACACTGACTTATCTGTCATTGCCAAAAGCACAACAAGCAATTCAGTGTTAATGCAAAGGTAACACAGGTTTTTATCATGCCGCCAGAACACGAGCTCTTGTAAATTTATGCTAATATGGCCCTTTTATAGTTTAATAACCTCCTCCCCTACTGGAAGAAGGGGCACACGCACACACACAAGCACGCGCGCACACACACACACACGCTGGTAGTTTAATAATCTGTGTCACAGTGTGGTAGGTAATTTGTAGCTGATCCTCTTGTAATTATTTATTTTAAATCTTTTTATGAATGCTAATCTTATATAGTACAGCGGATCTCCAGTGTTGTTAGATACATAGAAATTGTAAGAGGCAACCGAACAGTAGGTACCAACCATACATAGTTCCCATGACATGGATTCCCCGTTTCTCAACAAAGTATTACCAGCTCAAGGAGTTGGTTGGGGATTTTTTTCCTTTTCTGTAAGGCTATGAGTGCTGATTCTGTTTGCTTTCCTCATCAGGAAATCCACAGTACTACAAATGAGCCCTTCTCCCTGATCCAGGGTGGCATTCCAGAGGGACCTTGGCAATCCTGCCTGCATGCCAAATCTGACAACACATGACAAGCCGGTCGGCGTGCAGTAATTTGACTAATTATACCGGATTAGCGCATATTAATGCAAGCTGTTTTCTCCAGAGCTAATGACCTGCTGACTGGGTTCTGTAAGGCCCCACTAGGTCTACAGACAGCTAAAAAACAAAACCCTGCTTTCTAAGCCCTCGTCATTTCGCATCAGCAAATGAGTATATCAAACTACTGAGCAGCAAAATTCAAGCGACATTTTGTGTTCGACAAACCCATGCAGCTTTCCTTAACTTTCCACCTCAAGGGTTTCTTTGCCATAAAATTGAAATCGACTTTTTTTTTTATTTATTTCCTTCCTGCAATGCAGGGGTCCAGAAACTGAGGAAGATGATTTTTTTTCCCTAGATTTTTCTCTGCTTTTTAATAATGCGGACAAAGGAGAGAAATAAATAACTTTGTCACTACAACACTGCCATGTGATTCCAGCATTATGTTAAGATGCTACACTTTCCCTCAAATGATTCAGTGCTATAAACAACTTTGTGAAATGACAATCGTAACTTAAACATATTTCTCAGGAGGTTATGCCTCTTGAGAGAATTATTTGGGGAGATTATTTTTTTTTGTCTGCTTTTCTTCCTAGCCGAATAACTTTTTCACAAAGAGATTGGCTGTTGTTTCAAAATATTTTAACTGAATCAAAAATATTTTCCAAATGATCTGGATTGCTTACAAATAATTTTGTTTACGCTTTGGCTTAAATCAAATAAAAGTTGTTGGAAACACAGCCAGTTTCACACGTGGAGCTCTTCACACGCACAGGTTTGTGCATTCTTATTTAGAGCTCAGAATGTTTCAGTACTCCACTGAATACTTAAAATATGTCCTGTTGGCATAAGACTACATTTGGGTTTTTTTAAAATAATGTTATTTTTCTAAACACATGTGTGCGCTACTTTCTGGAATAACTAAAAATATAAAAATCAAACTCCTGGTACATTCTTCTTGATATACACGTCCAAGCGGGCAACTGAAGAGCAGTCTAGATGCATTGAGCATTTGTGTCCAATATAAATGTATTGCTGATAGAGAATACAAATAGAATTGTTGCAAGGAAGAAACCAGCACTTACATTAGCACTGGGTGATTTGATTCACTATAATTCTGCATGTCTATTTATGTCTCACAAAGGATTAAGTACAAACACTCAGTATATAAGTCACACAAAGGGCAACAAGCACCACGCTTATGCCCACGTGTATATCTAGCGTAACTCAAATGGAGTTTAAATTTACCATAAATAAGATCAGAAAAATACTCAATTAGTCCATAAGGTTTCTGAGTTGAATTAAACTTGGTACAATTCACCATCAAATTAGTTATGCTTTGCGTTTTCTAAGCCAGAAGAAAATTAGGCTATTTATGACGCACATTCATTGCTTTCAGCAGGTTGAAGAAGAGGGTCTGAGGAACAGCAGTAAAGCTGTAAAAAGTCCTAGAGGACTAGCTCAATCAGGAAATTGGTAATGAGCTAGAGAACTTTACTCTAATTACTACACTATATACAATAATTGAACCAAATCCTGTCTTGCCTTTAATTACCCTAAGACCTATTTGCTATTACCCTAAAGATTCTGAAAGTTATCACCCTTAGACCGATGTTCAATAATCTATGGAAAATGTGACCTGAAAGGCAGTTATCAAATGTTCACAGCAAAAAAAGCACCACCACCCTGGCATTTTTGTTGGCACTCTCAGCAGAGGACAGGAGGAGTGAATGGGTGAGTATGAAGGCTACTAAGCTGTCACCCCTAAGGGGGATCCTTCAGGTCATAGGTGAAGCATATCAGGAGGGCAGTGTGGGAAAGGCAGAACTGTTGCTGCTCATGCATAAATAAAGGATTTTGGTCTTCAGGGCTGTCAATCCAACATCTTTCAAGAGAATTAAATTCATTATACAAAAAAAGAAAAGTGTAGATAGCACTTCTAAATGGAATAAAGCTGGCATCTGATCCTCCTCTGGATAACTTTGTAATCTATTTTATACTCCAGTTGCTTTGACAGTGAAACTAGATTTAGTAAATGGTTTTGTATGTTAGAAGTAACAAGGAAAACAAAACAAACAAGCTATATACACTGACTTTGTTACAATGAGAATCCAAGTACCTTAGTATTATGATATAGACAGACGTTACGTTTTACACACAAACAGAAGGAAATATAAATTTTAAAGTGAGGAAAACACTGTATAACTCTAAATACTAGCAAAAATGTGCAGGAAATCACAAAGTTTGAATTAGCAGCCTTTAAAGCTTCATCGCTTTAAAGAATTTATGCAGTATAGACTTACTGTAATTGAGAAGAAATATTTAATTCCTGACATTGTGAAAGATCTGAATCTGTTTATCTGAAATTCCAACCTTTGTAGCTGACAGCAATTTTTAGGCTTTACTTGAACAGCCTGATTACCATTCACACCTTCAGATCTCTGTGACACTGGCACGAAATGGTAACTGGGTGATCTCCCAGAAACTTACACTGATGCATAAATCATGCTGATGTCTTTCCTCTTACGACTATATAAATCCTGGTAGAGAGGGCAGAAGGTTTGTGACACAAAGGTCCACTTCCCAAGAGCTCAAAGGTGGTGTCTCATTTACATACAAATATCCATATGTGTATCTGTTAAACAGAACTATTCTTTTTTGCTATCATTGTGTTTTGTGGTCCAAGAATAGAAACTAATGACGGCTAATATTCCCCAATTCTAAGGCCACTTTTGCTTCAGTCTGTAAATTCTGGCAATGCCATTCCTTTTTCTTGCAGACCACTTACAGTTCAAAGCACATGAAGTGAAAAAAAGAAAATTACAATAAAATGAGGTAGCAGAAAGGCAATGCAGACTTTTACTCAGCACAGGAAGGCATTCACTAATTTAATTTTGAAAAAGAAAAAAAAGCACTGTTTCAGCATATCAATGACAAAATATCTCAGACTATAAAATGTATTTTATGTTACAGCTGTCATTTTATTAAAACAGTGCTTCTCTCTTTCAATGTGTTACAGTTTTGAAAGGGCCTTCTCTCCAAGATACAGTAAATTGTTAAATTAATTACCTTCTTGAAGGTAGCCAGGTTACAAAAACAGGAGAATAAACTAGTAATTTGTGTCTATATATATATATGTGGGTATATATATAGATGTATACATATATATGTGGGTGTGTATATACATAGTATGTATACATGTATATATATTATATGTGTGTGTGTATACATATACACACACACATATAATGGTCAATCAAGACAACAACATACTCCAAATCAAAGATGGAAGTTTTCATCAAAATATCTGTAGATGCCTTATTTTACCTGGGCTAGTCAAGTGACTGAATTCTCTTTGGACTAACAAAACTGAGTAACAAAGAATCAAACTTCGTGACATGAATTTCATATTATTCTGATCCTCTTAGGTGTCCAGAGCTCAGGACAGCCTGAACATCTTCAAAACAGGCTTATATCATACAATTTGTATTATTTTGTGATACTAATTCAAGCAAAAGCCTTAAAAATGGGACAACTAAGGGAAAAAAAAAACCCAAAATAAAACAAAGGAAAACATGCCCCTCAACAATGTAACAACAACAACTGTTCCAGTTAGTGAGGATTTTGAGAAAAAAAGTATTTAAAAAAAAAATCACCACAGGAGTTAAAAACTGGATCTTCAAGATTTTTATTACACCAGTTATCATGCACACTGTGATGCAAACAGAAAATACGTTCCTGTTTTGATAAAGAAGTTGACAGAACAAGTTTTAAATTATTACTTGTTACTTCCGTCAGGCACATGATATCAATATTTCACTGAGAGCTGAGCATTTTAAAAATGTAATTTTTTATAGGTGTCCCCACCCCTAAAGCCAGCTATTCCTACCTAAATGTAAACAAAGATCTGATTGACTACAAGCACAGACTACATTAAACTCCACCAGCATTTATTATGCACAGTTTACTGTTGCAGCCAAATTCTCATCAAATGAGATTTGAGAGACAGGTCAAAACTTCTTTTTAAAAAGTTTTAAGTGGCATTTCCTAAAATATAAATTCAACGGACAGTAATGCTCATAGATGCTTTTGATCTGGCTTAAGTATTAGCTAATAATGATGGCACTAAATAAAAAAAAAAATCACTAGAAAGCTATAGCTCCTGCAGGACAACAAAAAAGGCTTACAGCAGAGACTCCATGAAACATTTAGCTGGTATTTTCCACACACTGATCCAGTGAAAAAGGGTAAGCTGTAAAAATGTGCTTCTGAGAGTTTCAAACCATATTGTACAGAAGTCACATCAAATTAATACTGAGGACCATTTAGAGCTTTTATTCTGAAAAGCTTTTGAAAAGGGATTAAACTATGAAAACTCACATGATACTAAAGTACCTATTAATGGGTTTAGGGGGGAGGAACAATGAAAGTGTTATTTTTAGATAAATCGTTACTTTGTATGTAGCTGCACAAAGCATTTGCTAAAGAGACGCTGCAACAGTTCTCCAGCAATGTCCCACATATCTAAACACTGATTAGCAGGAGAATTTTTCTTGCCATTAAGAAAAATCTCACACAGAAAAGAGCATCTTACGGTTTTCTCTTTAATTTTTAACAACTTCTATAAATAATTCACTAGGAAAAAATAGTCATAGTCGCAAACTGAATCTAAAAATGGTGCTGCTTTTACTTATGAATGCTTGATATTGAAGAAAATATGACTGGTTGCTTATAGCCTTCCATATTCACATCTGATTACCAAAAGCCTGATAACAAACTACTTGTCTAAAAAAAACTTTGCACTGTACAATGCGCTTAACACGCAGAAAAATTATGTTTTCAAAAAGTAACAGGAAACAGCATGAATAGTGAGAACAAGGAACTGGGGTAGTTGTCATCTCATCAAAAATAATGAATGCTCAAGAGATTTCTAACTTCATCTCTTCTAAATCATTTGTCCAGTGACAATAGGCTACCAGGAGTGAAAAGACTTGGTGCAGAGCACGCTCTTCTTCCTCAGCTCTAGCTAGCACCTGTAACCTCCAAACAACTAAGTACCAGCTGAAATCCACATGACGACAGCCCCAAAAGACAACTGGAAATGTTGTTCCTAGCCTGCTGTGCCTCCATTCAGCAAAGGGATACACCACATGGTAGATGACAGCTTTGTGTCTGCCCCATCTTGCAGCCTCCCCTCCTCCCTCGACACACAGTCGTGCACACACAAAACAGTCTTATGGCTAATGATGCAAACATGAAGTGTAAAGTCTCCTTAATTTGACCCTTGTTAAACTCCTAATTGGATTGAGGCGGTCTCAGAGTGGAAAGCAACCCTGGATTATTCAAGAAAGCTTTTACAAAATGAAGACCAAATTACAAAAGGCTTCCACTCTGGCTGCAGGACACCACAAAGAGCAGGCAATGAATTGCAGCTGTCACTTAAGTTAAAAATCTAATCAATTGCCTTTTTTTAAAAAAAAAAAAAACAGGTAAATTTTTGAACAGTTTCTTCATTGTGATACTCTTCAGAGTGAGCTTGACCCAAATTTAATAAGCTGCTATTAAAGCAGAACTGCAGCTGTAGAGCAAACACTGTAGAATGATACCATGCATTCAGGCTCTTAATGATTTTAAAATGACTACAACCACTGCTTCACTCAAGAGGAACAAAGCTCAAGGCTCTTTGCTCAACAATGTCTTAACACAAACTGTCTGAACAGACAGCATTCATTTGTCCTTCGTGAACCCAAAAGGTCAGCTGCATTGCTGAGAACATCTCAACAGTTTAATTGTGTTTCTTCTCTAGGAAGACTGAGAGGAGAAACTTGGGGATTCCTTGTGTATGAAAACTAGCCTCTTTTTTTTTTTCCTCCCCCTTTCCGAGGAAATATACAGCTTAAGTACAGAGAAAAGGGGTGCATGATATGCAGACAGGTGTAAAACATGAAGTAATTATAGAAGCTCAAATTAGTTCCTAGGCCTGAGGCAAAAAAGAGAACAGTGCCTTGACAAAAGGGAATAGCAAATAAGGATAGCAAACAAAAAATGGCTTGAATGTGTAAATTAGCAAGAAAAATGAGACAGAAAAGCAGCTTTACTCTACTATTATTCACCACATGAGAACAGAGCAGCTGAACATGATCAAGAGGGCTTTGGAGGAGAGAGGCAGGCATCAACACCGAAACGAAGCCAAAGAGTGGCAGCTCCGCACTTTCTAGTCAGTCACTCATTATGTGGTGAAGTGCTCTTGAGAAGTGCCTCTTATACTTGACCTATCATATTACTTCTTCTGTAAACACATAATCCCTGCTTGTTAGGTGGTGTCAACACTAGCATTCATTCACTGTGGTAGTCCTTTGGTGTATAGACACTTTAGAAGTGCTGCCAAAACCAAAGAATTGACACCATAATAAAACAATTTGAATTTCAACCAGGTAAACAGATCCGATGCGCTTCTGTAAAATGTACTGTGCTGAGCGCTACCTCCAGTGTCCCTTAGTTCAGGCAAAGCTGCTTTCTTGTCACTCAACTATTTTATTTGTGTGTCTCTTTAGCCAGATTAACAACCTCTAATGATTAACATTAATAAATGGCCATGGTTTAATAACAGGAACTATGGCCACTGCAACTTATTTGCTTTATATTTTATATATTTGCTTTATGCATATTAAAAAACAGTTTGTGTGTTTTTACTACCAATCAGATAAGCAATAGACCCCAAACAAATCAAATTGTGGTTGTGCAAAACTAGCCATCGCTACATGCAATATATTATTACAACGAAGGTCACATGAAAGCCATAAAACTAGTCAGGTTTAAAGTCAAAATTTCAATTATTGTGGGGAGTTAACTGATGATTGTAGTTCAGTATTTAGAGCTTCCACTCAAAGACTCTACTTTTTGCTGTTAAAGGGATAAATTCATACCAAGGAACATTTGTTTTAACCAGTCCAGAAGTACAAATAATTGATTCTGTGCTCCTATGTTAACAGAGGCATTCTAGACAGGATATCAACCTAACATTTATGAAGTGCTCTGAACACTCTTGGAGCCTACATGACTAAAATGATGAATCATTCTTTCATTCAACACTTGACAAAATATCAGTGAACTTGCTGATGTATCACCATACAGTGAAACACAGCACTAGAAATGAGGTACTTGGTTAAAATGGCAATTTTACAAAAGGTAAAATATTTACAAAGACACACAAAAGGAAGGCTCAGATATACATAACCTCGCCACTCAAAGCTGAGGAATCGTGTTAGCACCGGGTACATGAAAAAGCATGAGAGTGTAACATTATCAGCCCAATACTGTAACAAGGTGACATGATATATTACTTGCAGTCATTCTAAAAAATATCATATCGTGTTACATGAGCATCATAATCCTCCTGCCTGGGAGTTTTCATTGGGTTTTCTTGGGCAGGAAATTGAGCCTGTGTTCCTATCCACTAGTAAAATTTTACAGCTGAATGTTTTGTGTTTACACACTGAATTGTGCATTTGTAGGAAAGCCTGACAACACTAGTTCTTGGGTCAGGTCACTTAGCAGGTAGCAAGGCAGCTAACCTACTTCAACTCATCCACCTGGAAGCAGGGACAATGAAGTAGTGTTGCCTATACTAGCCACTGCATCTCATTCAAACACCTCTGACTGGATTTTCAGCAGCCTCAGTCAATCTGAAGAAACTCACATTAAATAGAAATCAAATTCTCACACCTACTACTTTTGCATTTCAACTGTTGCTTCTCCCAGTCCTAACCTTCTCCTATCCCTTAGGCAAAACAGCGTTACTTCTCCTTCTCCTAACTGTTACAATTTCTTCCCTACATCAATGTACTTTCAGACATTCCGTTAGTTACTTGCTTCAAAAAAATCTGATATTCAAGCTTCCCACATATTATATAGCTATAATATATATATATCACAGAATGTCAGGGATTGGAAAGGACCTTGAAAGATCATCTAGTCCAATCCCCCTGCCACAGCAGGATCACCTAGATCAAGTCACACAGGAAAATGTCCAGGTGGGTTTCAAACCTCTCCAGAGAAGGAGACTCCACAACCTCCCTGGGCAGCCTGTTCCAGTGCTCCATCACCCTCACCGGGAAGAAGTTCCTTCTCATATCAATGAGCCTCCTATGTTCCTATGTTACAGCTGATACCAGTTGCCCTTGTCTTATCATTGTATGCCACTGAGCAGAGTCTGGCTTCACCCTCCTGACTCCTGTCCTTTCTATATTTATTAAAATTAATGGGGTCACCCCTCAGTCTCCCCCTCTCCAAGCTCAAAAGACCCAGCTCCCTCTGGGTCTCTTGCTCATTAGGGAGATGCTCCACTCCCCTCATTATCTTCATGGCTCTGCACTGGCCTCTTCTAAGCAGTGCCATGTCTGTCTGGAACTGAGGGGCCCAGAACTGGAAACAATCCTCCAGATGTGGTCTCACCAGGGCAGAGCAGAGTGGGAGGACAACCATAGCTATATGCTCTCACTCTCTCTCTCTCTATATATATAGCAACATATGCTTCCTACATATTATTGTAGGAAGCATTATTTATTACAACCTTTTCACCTTTTCCACTTCATATTTTTTTTTCTGTTTACAATTTCTTGCATTTGCTGAACTTAGACTGTAAAATGAGGTCAGAATCACATAATTTTTATTTCTTTAAGACAACATGGAAAGAGGTATCACCCTACGAACTTTAAATGTAGATTTGTGAATGGAGGCCTCATAAATCTAACTAACAATATCATTTAAGAACTTAGACTACCATATGATACAAGCAAGTTCTGCAGTTTATGCAACCAAAAAGGTTTCATTCAATCATTAGGATTCAATTTAGAAGGTACAGAAATGCCACCCAAGGTGGCAGTATAATTTTCTACACTTTCAAAGATGTGCCATTGTATGTTCTCAACTCCTGGAATGTCTGTCTCTTCTCAAGCATATCCCCTTTCTCATCCTAATAAAACTTTCCTTTACTGTATGGATTGCACAAACCTCTGGACAGGTTAACCCCTAGGTCAGCACTGTCTGAAGCTCCTGTAGTACTACACCTTATTCACTTTCAGAAAGCAATGACTTCTGCCCACAAAAGCCGCAACTACATTGAGACTGCCTCAGTTCAAGCACAGCCAAAAAGGAAGCCTAGCAAACGGTGACACTTTCCAGCTTGATGCTCACAACATTGACCAACCATGTTTAGTTGTCCTTCTCAAAGTTGGAATTTCTGCTTAGTGTGGTATTTATCTCTAGATGAAGAAGCCTCATGTCTCCACTTTAATTCAAATTTCTTTAATCAAAGTAATACTTCTTGCTTTATAACTTCTCTAATTTGCCCTTTTGTTCATTACAGAGCACTGGAAGGGGCTACCCAGGGGGGTTGTGGAGTCTCCTTCTCTGGAGATGTTTAAAACTCGCCTGCATATGTTCCTGTGTGATTCGGTCTAGGTGATCCTGCTCTGGCAGGGGGATTGGACTAGATGATCTTTGAAGGTTCTGTGATTCTGTGTGTGATTTAATGAAGCAAATTCTCAAGCAGTTTTCAAATACATTTTTTCCTGAAAAATTTTAGTATCTTCTTTTAAGATGCAGTCTCTTTGACCTGATCTTTAGCCCATCCAGTGACCTTTTCTTCTAACCCAAGCACAGCATATTTTTCAGTTATCTTCTTGTTTGTGATTTATTTGTGCTATTCCACAAAAGTGTGGAAACTTAACTAAATTGATATAAAAATTGTGTTTCTCATTGAATCACAGCCTGCACAACTGGTCAATACCACAGGGTCAGTGTGAGGTTGGAGTTCAAATTCCTTATACATTCACAAAACTCAAACATGCCAGCATTTGCTTTACAAGCGGTCAGACACGTCCACTGTGTGACTGATCAGCACATATGGAATATGGCAAGCGCTCTTCCATCAACACTTTCTCAGAGTTTCTAGAAAAGAGACCAACTAGGCAGCCTGGCCCCACAAATCTAAGAGACTACCAGGGAAAATGAATGGGAATAGCTTACAAGTAGAAAGTCTGCCACTAACACTGGTGAGCTTCACAAGTAAGAATTGACTGCCTCAAAAGTGAATCAACTTCTTGGTTACATTTTGTGTTAAGTGTTTATCATTGTAGGTAACACTGAGTAAAAATTTACAACTTTCTCTAGGTATTCATGTGAAAAAATAATGTTAACTACCTATAGCTAATAAGACATGTCATAGATACTAGCCCTAGCATGGCATAACACAAAGAATCATACAATCATTCAGGTTGGACTTTGTTTCATGCCCTTGTAACAGGTAGGTTGTATCACAGAATCATAGAAGCGTTCAGGTTGGAAAAGACCCTTGGGATCATTGAGTCCAACCATCAACCCTACTCTACAAGTTCACCCCTAAACCACATCCCCCAACACCACATCTGTGTGACTTTTAAACACATACAGGGCTACATATTACCCTGTCTTGGTGATTGTGGACTTGATAGGGTTCTGAATGATCCTTCCTAGCCTAGATATCTGGCCTAGATGTCTGTGTATGCATTCGTAATCATAGAATTTCGTCAAGGTGAGGTGCACAAAGGGGTCAGGCTGAATTTTGGTTATCCCAAGGATAGTATTATTAGACTAATGAGAGAAAGAATGGGTTACTTCATCCTTCTTTGAGATGTAGAACAAATGGATTTAGCTGTATGGTTCTTCAAGAATTATTTCCTTCACAGGCAGCTAAAGGGAGCATTAGTTTGGAACTATAATGTGATACTTCTTGCTTGTGCAGGTTAGAAAAGGTTGCTTACTTGTGTGGGCTGTGTCACTGCTCAGGATGCAGCTTCACAAATTCTCTTCTTTAGAAGATCTTCTGCCTAATGTCTTTGTCTGTGACTATTGACTTTCACTGGTGCAACAGATTTGTGTTTGCATATGTCTATGTGGACACTCAATCAGCTGCTCATTTCTACATACATTAATACATTAATATGGTTTTTTAAAAACCATACTGCTTGAGTAATGGTCATTCGGAAACACTGGGCTAGCAAGTAAAGTGTTATCGCTCCATTAAAGTATACCTAGGTATGAAAAAATAGAAGATGTTTGTAGCTTGGCCTCCACCAAACTTGTCTGGCATTATAAATTAATAAATGCATGAATAGTTTCCAGCATCTTTTCCAGTAGCTTCTAATCTTCATGCACTTCTCTTTTTATCTCTTCTGACAACTGCTTTCTGCCTGTCTACCTGTTCAAATCAAAATTTTAAATAATATTGCTTAATTGCTTCCTCGTGAAAGATCTATTAGACTGCTGGCAGGCAGTGATAGCTTATTGTTCAGTTTTTTATACTGGCATGTAAATCTGTAAAGAATGGTGGAGGATATTAAAACTATTGAATTTGCACTTTTTCTGTAGTTACTTCGGATGTGCTTCAGTATCACCACCACCAGCGATTTCTGAGAATGTGAAACAGAAAAGCAAGCTAAGCGTTTCCAAAGGTAACACGAGGACAGATCTTACTTGCTATGACCTTAGTCAAAAATAGCTCAGAACTAGTTATGCGATGAGGGAAAAGTGAATTGATGAATTATAATAGGTCTTCCAACTTTTTTTTTTAATTTCTTAACTGAGACAACACAGAGTCTCTGAGGGGAATAATACGCTGCTCGTGCTGGGCTGGCACAATTTTTTTGCGTCATTACAGGATTGTCTTACACGTAACAATTTGTGTGGTTTAACCATTGACAGACAGCTCTGAAAAATTCTGGAAAGCACATGTGAGGGCCACATAACATATTTCTGAGGAGAAAAAGTGTTGGGTTTTTTTCCTTCTGGTTAGAATTGCAAAAATTGGGTGGGAATTTGCATTCTTACTGTGCTCATTCTTCCTATAGTCCATTGGGCATTCTTGTTCTTGTTCAAGAAGCTAAACACAGGTGTGTGCATTTAGAAGAATTTATTTCATGTTGAACACATTTTTGTAACTGAACCTTTGCCCTGGATTTGCAAGCGCGCTAATACATAGAATGCTCTGCACATGCAGAGCGTTGTCTGCATCTTCTGAATACTAACACAGATCAAATCCTGTTTTTAAAACGGAGGTCTTGTTGAGTTTAGCTTTCTCCAAAGCAAAGAGACTAAGTTCTAAGGCTTCAGACCGGAGGCTTTTGTCCCATCTTTTAATTCTTGAAGCTGCAAAACATGAAAAGATGCAATAGTCTGATTCTAATCTAAATCTTTTCATATGACGGTATCGATTTAAGTGAGTTACTTTCACTTTACTCCATTATAGAGAATAGAAGTGGTTTTTTCTATGGCTCTTGCTTTTTCTTTTGTTTCCCATTACTAGAGGAAGACAGGCAACTTAATAGATAAGCGTAAAAAATGAATATAGAATAGATTAAAAGCAAACTAAAGCTTCAAATATAAGTGTTATCTTTACACAGTTTCCTGTGTATGAGGTCCTTTTGGTTTATAGTGCTTGAGGGATCTTTGTCAATAATGATATTAGATGAAATTCAGGTGATGCCCCCACAGCTTGGGAGGAGGAACAAAATGGAAGATAATCCATTACTCTTCTGTTTACAATAAAATGGCTGTTTTACAGTGAAGCAGGCGAGAAACAGCAATATATTACAGCATTTTTTGTGCTGGCAAAGTCCGTGTTTGACACCACAGTGAGTAGAGCTGTGATCAGCATGTTGAGCAGAGTGAAATCCCAGGAGTTACAGGAACCATTGAGATGTGATGGGATTGCTAGAAGCGGAGGATGAGCATTGCTTCCCCTCCCACCTTTTTTCTGTGGTATTGTAGGATTTTAAGAGCTGGTAATTTAGTCTATGGATTGTGTGTTTTGGAAATAGATTATCTGAGCTATGCCATATGTGTTTTAGTTGGGGTAGGAGAGGAGAAGCATTTTCCTTCCTCTGTGTTATACCTCAAGGCAGGAGCAGGAGCAGAACATGAGCTGCTCTTTGTGCTCATCTGACTGCAGCTGATTTATCGGCAACTTTAAACCTTTAGGCCTTCATCAATATATGGGACGGCAGAACATGGGGTAGTACTGTAGAATTCAGGGTCTTATCTATCTTACATATGGCTACTTAAGCCAGGCACAGCAAATCAGACTTCCTACTGTCCTTGTCAACTTCACCTGCCTACCACCGACACTGAGTGTTCTATAAGAGTATATTGTACCCCAAATTAAGGCATCCTTGATGTCCTCTGTGCTGCAACTTATTGTGACACCCGATACCACCGTGGATGTCCTAAGCCACATTAGGCAATGTTGGTTTGAATTGTGCATCTTGAATTAGCATTATAGATGTATTTGTGCTATTAATACTTTCCTGAATTTGATGATTGAAACGGTAACTTTCTAAACTGAACGGAAAGTAAGACGCATTCAGGAATGCACGATGCGTTTTGCCTTATGGTTTCCCTTTGATGAAAGCATGCATTTGCTTTGTAAGAAAATATTCTGTAACACTTTAAGGACAACAAATAATACATAAATTAAAAATACCTTTGTGATACGCATTGTGTGATCCAAGACACAATTGCAGTAACTGTTTGTTGAATTACAGTAACTGTTCTGTTAATCTGGTGATTTTGCTGCATTTATACAAATTCAAAGCTAGAGTTGTACTCCTGGGAACCAGCCCTCCTCTTTCAAATGCTAATGAGCTGTATAAATTGATGTTTCTGTTTAGATAAATTTCTGACTCGCAAATTAGCTACCACTCTCCTTTCCTTTCAAGTTCTCTTGAAATGTACGTAACCCAGCTTTGTCTTTCTAAAAACTTTCCTTACCTACAGTATATTGGCAGCTCCCAAAAGAGAAACAGAGTCTGTTCAGATCAGCGGTTGTTTCAACAGGGTTTGCACTAGTTGTTTTTCCTCTTCCACTTTAATGGTGTTTGTAGATATAGTCACTGTTTGCAGTTGTGGTGTGTTATTTGTCGGTATGACAAGCTTTGCTAAATTGGAGGTGTTAGCTGTAATCACATTAGTCATGCTCCTTATGAAAAAATCTCTGGTGAGCATGACTGTGGAAGCTTAATCACTAGCACTCATACTGAAAGCTAACGTTAGCTGAAGTGATGTAGGCAGAGGAGACAACTTACATTAAATGCCTTTGGAGAATGGTTGTGGGGACATAGAAGCTATCTCCTCAGGACTTTTGAGAGGTGCCTTTCCTGCTCTGCCATGGAAGGTTTTTATCCTCTGTATCTCTACAGCAAGACATCGACTAAGTCTTAGTGACAGCATGACCAACCTGGTTCTGCACTCCTTCTCTTTCAGACTGTCTTTGACCAGTTTCTGATAGTACAGGGAGCGCTATCTCATGGTAGATACCTTAGCAGCAACTAAGTAAATTTAATTCACATTTTAATTTAAGGGGAAAATTTATAAACAACTGCTGTGGTTCAATTAGAGGTAGTGACAGGACTATTTCTGTGCAAAAGCCCAATAACCAAGCCTGATTTTTTCCTACTTTTTCATGTTGTGAATCTGGAGACTAGAAAGCCACTTGAAGTCTCATCAGTGAAATCAGTTGTGCTTAGAGTGTTTTGTCTGTGTTGTGAGAAGTAACTTAATTTTGTGATTACTAACAGCATGTTAATTTGCTATAAATTGACGTGATTGTGCTACGAATTGAATTTGCTGTGAAATAAATTTCCATTTCTCCCAAGTAAAAGGATAGAGGTGTTAGTTATTCAGTTTTGGAGACCATACTTTAAGTTATTTTTCAGAAACTGTGGAATTTCTAAGGGAAAAGTCCAAACGAGATGACATTACGTCCTTCTTCATGCAAATTGTGGTTAGAGAGAGTAAAACTACGGTCTGAGCTTTTCTTGTGGATTTAAGCCAAGCAGAAAATTTACAGTTTCTTTTTCACAATTTGATTTTAATGGTCTATATAAATTTAAGAACAAACAAAAGATCACAGAATCACGGAATCATTAGGGACTGGAAGGGACCTTGAAAGATCATCTAGTCCAATCCCCCTGCCACAGCAGCATCACCTAGACCA